>AP027112.1:21071723-21227754 GCA_028142955.1 Pinctada fucata | reverse complement strand
CGGAAGACCTATTGTTTTCGTAACCGTGGAAAATTGGATCAGCGATTTCTCAAGAACCCTGTAAGCTAGGACAATGAAAGTTCTCCAACGTTACGTTTGGAGTAAAAGCTAGATTGGTCTTTTTTATTTTTGGTCTCTGTTATTTTTTTTTATCATGTTTTTTAGCAGATTCAAATATTTGACGGGAGCGTCGAATTACTCAAAAGGACCGAAAATTTCATGTTTTGCTATTTGTAAGCTTAAATATCTCGTATTTTGCTATCTACAATTTCCATTCTTTTTGAAAATCGACAGCCATGCAAGATATGAAATGCTAGATGCACACTGTAACGATTTATTACGATGACGTCCTTCACCGTCCTTCATATTTCCAAATTCTGAAGTTCATAGGAGGAAGACACGTTTTTGCTTATAATAGTAAACAAAAATTAAGCTTATGAAGTTTCCTAAAAATTTCAATATTATTATTTTTTATCCATATATCTGTCTTATTTAATCTTTCTGATTTTTCCTATCTCTTACTGTTGAAAAGATATGAGCATCGAAATTTTGAGTTGGGTATTTCGATACACCTTCACGCCAACAGATCGGGCGCACACTAAAATTGGTAGTCCGAGTCCGACTCGAGAAAAGCAGTGTTGAGATTTTCAAATTCCGATTTCACGGCAATGATGAATATGCATTTCATAAATACATTTCGATATACACAATTTGATTTTAAAACAGTTGACTAATTTAGAAGAGATCAGCTACAAACCAGAATTTACACACAAAAAGTGGTAGTTTGATTCCGATTTCTAACCTACAAACCTGTTTCTAAACTTCAATAACTATATTTTGAACATCAAGTTTAATTTCTAATTCTAGCAAACGTTCGAACATAATTTTCGGTTGGTTTATTTACAAATTGATGAACAATTTCTCCAACATTCTTCCCTCCCCTCGTTTTTCGAAAACAGTTCTGTTTATATTGAACGATGTCGCCATGATGGAAATTCAAAATAAACTTTGAAAAAAGGGAAAGGGGGGGGGGGTCCAAATTTGAACCTGCACAGCGAGAACCTCATGGTATTTATATATATATATTGAACGTAACTTGTTATTACCATTTCTCTTCTCAAGAAAATTGGTTCTACAGCTACGAGCTCGCCTTTTTTATGGGGGAAGGGGGCAGGAAGAATTTGCAAAAAAAAAAAAAAAAATCCCGGCTCTGAAAAATGCTGAAAAAAATATTCCGGCCCAAAGGGCCGGCAATTTTTTTTTCCCGGACCATGCAAAAGTAAGGATACATTGCATGATATGGAAATTTTTGCTGGCCCTTTGTGCCAGACAATTTAAAGTCAAAAAATTAATTAATATAAATACAAACTGTTCACATAGCTGTATCTACCAGAGACCTAATACGCATAGGCACAAAAAACTAGAAAAGGTTCTATTTAAACATCATACAATCTGTCTGAAATTCGCTAATTGCAAAGAGACATCTGAAGGAACGGTTATTAACTCATACTCTGTAACAGCGGGGAGTTTAACTTACACAGACATTCACAACATTTGACAATTTGTTTAAATCCGGCCCGAAGAACCGGCGAAAATTTTTCTCCGACTCTGGTAATGGCTGAAAAAATGGCCTGCTGAGAAAATTGCTGAAAAAATTTTACCGGCTGGCAATAGAATTCCTGCCCCCCCCCCCCCCCCCCAAAAAAAATCAAATGGTTGCTCACCAACAATTATCGGTTTGAAAATTTAATGTTACTGCTATTTGAAAACTTAAATATATAATATAAATACATGTAATGTGACGTCCTTCATATTTCCAAACCAAAAATTGTATAGGAGGAAGACACTCTTGTTGCAACAGCAACAAGAAACCTTTCTAGTCTATATGTTACATTGTTTGGTTAACACCTTCAAACATGTCTTGTGGAGATTTGCATTAGCTGCAAGTGTTGTTTTGTGGGACACATTTTTTAATATGAAAAATATGATACATTGTAGTTTTACAGCAATGAAGATTTTAGAATAGGATCCGTGTGTAGCAATCTACATAATCTTCCAATTTTGATAGGTAAACTTAATAATAAGGACGATTATTTAAACCATTGAATAGATTTGATGGAATTTATTTAGGTGAAAATTTTTAGGTAATTGATGGATTTCTTTTAATTAAATGCATTTGTTGAAAATATTTTAAAAGATATGGTCAGTGAAATTGTAGATTCAGTATAGCCCATGGAAAGTGTATACTAGTAATATATTGTAACAAATATTGTGTAATTTATTGTATAATAAATTGTATAACATATTGTATAGAATATTGTATGGAATATTGTATGATATATTGTATAAAATATTGTTTAACATATTGTATGATATATTGTATGATATATTTATAATATATTGTATATAATATTGTATAGAATATTGTATAATATATTGTATAGAATATTGTATAGAACATTGTATGATATATTGTGTAACATATTGTATAATATATAGTGTAATATCTTGTATAACATATTGTATAGAATATTTCAAAATATATTGTATAACATATGGTATAGAATATTATACAAATATGGACTTGGTCGAGGTCATTATGTCATTATAATGACCCGATGATATTTGTAATATTGACCGAGGCCGAAGGCCGAGGTCGATATTACAAATATCATCGGGTCATTATAATGACATAATGACCGAGGCCAAGTCCTTATTTGTTATATTATATAAGTAATAGTTAGACTATATATGATTAAAATAATTATTCAAAACAATATTCACATGTATACACATACTCTTTCATCAAGAATTCAACAATTAATTGCACTTTTTTTGTGAAAAATACATCTAAACTTTTAATATTTAACAAAATAACTAAAAAAATTTTTTTTCGAAAATACTGAAATCAGGACGAATACCACACCGAGTCATTATCTTCCGTCAGCGGTCATTATCGGAAAATAATGACTCGCGCGTCAGCCAATCAGAATCGACGTTACATCCTAGTTATATAATATTGTATGATATATTGTATGATATATTGTATGATATATTGTATAGTATATTGTATAACATATTGTATGGTTTATTGCATGATATAAGATTGATATTGATCAAATAATCAAATTGCGAGACTTAATTAATAACAAACTCTAGGTCATCATTTAAATATTTATCATGTGTTGTCGTTTTCAGGTTCTTCCACCCCACATACAAAATGGAATTATTCTACAAGGCGGACGAATATTTCAAAAACAGCAAATCTTTAAAAAAATCTAATTCTTTAAATTTCTAATTTTTTTCTACATTTTAGAATTTTTTTCTTTAATTTTTCACATTTATACATGTTTTTTGGGATATAAATTTTTTTTTTTAATTTTCTAAAAAACGAAAATGATTTTATATTTAATTATTTCAGAACAAATGTTGTATCTTACTTACTAGAAATAACCGGATGTGACATGCCTGCCGAATTTAAGCGACGGGTGTTGCATGCAAGCAGGAGATGCTGACTCTTCCTGAGTACATGGTTTCACTCCATTATTGGGAGTTCGCTTCTGTTCATATGGTACAAGTATTGTTTTAGCTTTGGTTCATGTTTTATCATGATTTTGTATGCCCTTCGATTAATGATTGGCGAATTTTCCATTTTGTTCTCTATATTGGGAAATGGTTCTAGTTCATATTTGTCGTTACAAAGAATGTACATTTGTACAATAAATTCAGGAAATATAATCGAAGCGACCACTCGTCCATAAGATAAACATTTCTTTCGTGAAGTTTATTAACGGAAGAGGCTCCAGGAAGTACTTTATTTGACAGTACATACTTTGATATTATCAACAACAAAGTAGATGATATTAAGAAAAAATATGCATTCCTAGCACCATAATAATAATGACAATGTTATGAACTTTCCTAATATTAAAATTCCATTTTTAGTAATGTTGATTTTCTCAGATATATTACTGATGGAAATTCTATCATAATATCAATGAATTTATCCCGTAATAGGTAAAAAAGGAACAATGATGATGAATTGTCTATTGATTTTCATGATTTGAATTCAAATTTCATGATTGTCTACTGATTTTCATGATTTGATTTCAAAACAAAAAACATAGGTAATCACAGATTACGAAGCTCACCTCGTGGCAGCAAAATTCAATTCAAACATATTTCTAAATACATGTATATTGGCTTTTAAAGGCAAAATCATTCAAGCGGAAAAAGTAGATCAATTTCATTTTATGAAAGTTTGATCAAAGATACATCCAATATGCAAGTTTGGTACATGAAGCACTTATACTTTGCTCAATATTGGCTTTTAAAGGCAAAATTACTCAAGCGGAAAAAGTAGGTCAAGGTCATTTTATGAAAGAATGATCAAAGATACATCGAATATGTAAGTTTGGTACATGTAGCACTTATACTTTGCTCAATATTGGCTTTAAAGGCAAAATCACTCAAGCGGAAAAAGGAGGTCAAGGTCATTACATGAAAGTTTGATCAATGATACATCCAATAAGCAAGTTTGGTACATGTAGCACTTATACTTTGCTCAATAATGGCTTTTAAAGGCAAAATCACTCAAGCGGAAAAAGTAGGTCAAGGTCATTTCATGAAAGTTTGATCAAAGATACATCCAATATGCAAGTTTGGTACATGTAGCACTTATACTTTGCTCAATATTGGCTTTTAAAAGCAAAATCACTCAAGTGGAAAACGTAGGTCAGATGCTGCATCCGATGCATGGATCCATCTCGGCATCCAAAGATGAATCACTTGTGCAAGTTTGGTTACTGTAGCATTACTACTTGGTCAGATACTGAGCTACCCCAAACTTCTTAACCAAGTCACTCAAGCGGAAAATGTAGGTCAGATGCTGCATCTGATGTATGGGTTCACCTCAACATCCAAAGATGAATCACTTGTGCAAGTTTGGTTAATGTAGCATCAGTACTTTGTCAGATACTGAGCTACCCCAAACTTCTTAACCAAGTCAATCAAGTGGAAAATGTAGGTCAGATGCAGCATCCGATGCATGGGTTCACCTCAGCATCCAAAGATGAATCACATGTGCAAGTTTGGTTACTGTAGCATCAGTACTTTGTCAGATACTGAGCTACCCCAAACTTCTTAACCAAGTCACTCAAGCAGGAAATGTAGGTCAGATGCAGCATCCGATGCATGGGTTCACCTCAGCATCCAAAGATGAATCACTTGTGCAAGTTTGGTTACTGTAGCATCAGTACTTTGCCAAATACTGAGCTACCCCAAACTTCTTAACCGGACGCGGATGCGGACACGGACACGGATGCGGACGCGGACACGGACGCGGACGCGGACACGGACGCGGACGCGGACACGGACGCGGACAAGGACACGGACGCGGACAAGGACACGGACGCGGACAAGGACACGGACGCGGACACGGACGCGGACGCGGGGAGGGGGGGTATAGCATAAGCTCACTCAACTTCGTCGAGGTGAGCTAATAACTCGAGGAAATGAGAAATGATAAAAATAGAACTGTTTTAGTGTTTAAGAACAGGTATGTCGCCTGTTGCATGTTTGACACTAAATACATGACCTTGACCTTGAAAGTGAACTTGACCTATATCGGATGAGTCTCATCATGCTTTACCATCCCTGCAAGTTTGAAAGATGTAAGTAAGTCATAGCGAAATATGTGAAAGTGTGACTACAACACAGACGGACGAACAGACAGACGGACGGACGCCGGACCCCAATATCTCGTTCTATTGTTGCAGGCGACATAAAAACCATGGTACATACATGTAATACGATCAAAGGAAAATGAGTAGAAGAAGAGTAAACGACTCCAAAACACTTTTGTCATTTTAGCCTCGGATTTTTGGATCTCAAACTGATTCCCAAAAATTAAGATAGATCCAAATACTGAACTGAATTGCCGTTGATAACGTTTCAGATGAACAAACAGAGAAATGGAGTGTTCGGTACAGTTGAATGATGCATCATTAAAAGATGAATTCAAATAAAGCAACGGAAAGTGAAGGTTTCACAAAAGAATTTTATAAAGTAATTTGAAGATACACTTGATGTCAATTTTCGTTGTCCAGTCTATTTTATGATACCTATACACGTATGTATATGTCAAGAAATCTTTCAGTTACGCAGAGGCAGGATGAATTGCACGTTCACCAAAAGCGGACAAACCAGAATGTTCACTTTAGAATTGGAGGCCTATATTTTTTTTAAGTACAATGTACAAAATAAGCACTTCCATAAGAGATTGATTCTCTTTTATTTTACAATGAAAGCACTGTAAGAATAAATCAAGGCGGGCAACATTTTCAATCTATACATAGGGAAATATTAGATTTTTAGACTTTATGCAGAGATAATACCTTTTCATAGCTTCCTATTATTAATTTAAGATGTTCAACTAAACTAATGCACGTTGCAAACAATCATATGATCTCTTGGACAATAAAGATGAAAACAAAAATAATAGAAAAACTGAAAAAGGACGCTATCTCCTATTTTATCTGGATAAAAATCTGTACTAAACTTTGACTTCCAAATTACATTGTTTTTTATTAATTTGTATTAATTTTGTTTCCGTAATCTTAACATTGCAGTCTTCTGAGACATTTTAAAGAACAATTGACAGTTCTTTTTATTTACGCACGGCACGATAAACGGATAAAGAGAGTCAAAATTACTTAAGAGTACCGGTATACCAAATAAAGAGAGCTGAATTTTAATTAGAGGATCTTCTTTAACTCAATTGTGTCACACTTATGCCCTTTGCCGTGTGGAGCTCGTAGAAAAATTCCCCACAAGGGGTTGGACAGTAAGTGTTTTGAATATTTTCCCTGACATGGTCGCCATAGCACTTTCTATATAGAAATGGCCTCAGACAGTGCAGTTCATGTTTTATATGTTTTCATTTTCGTGCATGAACTTCGACGGCGGGTGCGGCTAGCAAACAGGGGATGCTTACTCCTCCAGGGCACCTGGTCCCATCTCTAGCTTGCTAGGGGTCCGTCGATGCTCAATTTGGTGTTCTCTTGTGAGTGCTATTGAGATTATCGTCAGGATCTTCTTTAACTCATTAGAAAAAGTGTACGAAGACGAAAACAAAAAGATACTGTAACGTGAACGGGGAGCTCGAAAAAGGGGTCTGAAGTCCAGCGCACTTGACCGCATTCTCGATAAAGCTAGCTTGCCGGGGAGGCAGTTCAAGTGGCTTATATATTTCGAAGCTCACTATTCGTTACACCTCCCCCCCCCCCCCCCCTTCTTGGGGAAGCTTCGTCAACAAAGCTTACTCATTTGTGTGGGTTCTTCCACGGCTTTCCTCTGTCACAGCGTGTTTCAGCTGCTACTTCTGCTGCGGTATCCTTTCAACCCCAATATGGACGTCAGTCCACCAGTCCGTACTGACTGAGCAGAAGTACCTTCGGGCATTCTTGTTCGAAACCTCGCCATATGGACCACCGCGTCACTAATGACTCGCCCAGAGGGCATGCCGCGGACCCCAAAAGCCACAGTGCTGCGCTGTCACCAAATTGTAACGTGAAAAGACGGGGGGGGGGGGGAGAAGAACAAACAAGGATTCAAAAACAAAAAAATAAAGAAAGAAAAATAAAAGAAAGAAAAACCCGAAGGTCTCACAACTTACGTAGACGTAAAACCGAAATATTGGAAGGTTTTTTAAAACGTAAACGGCGTATATCAGTGCAGGTAAAATCGATAGACAAGACTTTAAATGGATCCATGTAGACGAATCATAAAATGACGATGTGACAACAGCGGATTTTATCAATAGAATTATTTGACCGTGAATGTATTGACCTTGTATTTGTGAACGTCAACACTCTTGTAATACAGACGCGAGGATTTATTTTAAATCGTACCGGTCACACTTCGCGACGGGAACGATGGTGACATTGATGACGGCGACGACGCGGACGAATTTGGATTTATTTAACCATCATGGTATGGAAAAAAATGTTGTATGCAATCGTACACGGAAATAAGAATTTTTTGTACGATTTTGATTTGATGCTTCACGGAGGAGTTCGTGAACGCTACATCAGAATTCTTTAATGAGATAAAGACTCTTTGTAAATACATGTATTTCATACGTTGTCTGTTTATTAGTTCGATAAACCGGCGAATTTTTTTTTCCTCATTCATACATTAAAACTGAATTCCTTTTTGTGAGAATTTTGTTTTAAACGACCATCTGTCTTTAGCGACCACTTTTGTTCTTTCCCTCGAGTGGACGCTTAATACAGTATTGACGGTACTTTCTAGCGCCATCTACAACATTTCTATATTTCAAATATTATTATATAATTAACATAGAAACGTTTTCTTATTTCCCAAATTAAGTCGACGTCAGTTTTGACACATTTAGCACAAGTTCATCAATTGCTAAAAGAATACCACAACCCTCAAAGATCAGTATAGTGAGAAAAGTTCAGAATACAATATCTCTTCAAAGGTTCATGAATAACTCATCATAAAGTGGATCCACAACAACAAAATAGAATTTGTCTAATCGTCATGGACGTCAACTTGTGTGTCTGTCAAGCTTGTCTGTGTTGCATGTGTGAAGTACACGTAATTTGTCATATGTATAATGCTATACGCCAACATATGTTACATGTGCTTGTGTGTCTGTGTACTGAAAATGTAAAAAAAAAAAAAAAAAAAAAAAAATGTCATGGACGTCAATATATCTAGTACATATTGTTATCATCTATCCGTCTATCCATCCAATTAATCATGAACTTTATCTGCTTATAAGATAATCTTGTTTTTCAGTTAATTTTCACGTGTTTCTAATTTGGAGGTACTAGTATATTATAAAATCCCGTGCTTGTCAGAAATTAAAGTTTAATAACCTATCCGAATCACTGATCTTGTCTAATCAAATCCCATACTTATCAGGGGCCGATCTACAGGGATGTTGGAGATGGGGGAGGAGTTTTAGGACCCAGTCCCTCGGTGGAAGATACCAAGATTCCCTGTTTTCCTCCTTTTTGTGGTCAACTTTTTTAAATCATAGGCTGTAACCCCCCCCCCCCCCCCTTTTTTTTTAGACGGGCTCCAACGTTGTACTCCCTGAAAAACTTTGGATCCGCCAATGGATTATTGGTAGGTAATTTACGTGATTACAGGTAGTTATCCTTTTATAATCCCTCATCCCACACAGACGATCGTTTTCTTCATTGGGAATGACGATGTAAAAAGCCTAATTAATGTCGTGAAGAACGGTTAATTAAGGAAAGTCGATACTTGATCTGACAATACGGATACAGGGAAAATATAAGTATGGTGTCATCGCACTACTAATAAAAATTCAAAATTGATTTCCTAATTAGTAATAATTAATTTACGAGTGTTCGTGAAAACAATATTTGTCTTTTTGTAAGGTACGTTTGATGTGAATATGATGAGCGATTTAACATGCAAGATTTCGAGAAATTAAATCCAGTAGTTGCAGAAAAGTTTCAGCTAAGAAAACCCCTTATCAAGCGCTCATTTGTCCAAAAATGCTGTTTTGCACCGTTTTTCATACCGTTTTCTCAAAATTATACGCTGGAAACCCCCTTCCCCGGTTCCCCTGACTGATTGGAATCCCCCCCCCCCCCTTCCCTAAAAAATCTGATCATCCGGTGTTTACGGACGATGATTGGAGGCCAGAGTATGCCGAAATAGCTAACTTTGAGCCTTTCTCTCATCAGAGCCACTAGTAATTACAACAGGTATCAATGACAAATATGGATAACGAACATATCCCTATATACAGCACAAATGACAAATATGAATAACGACCATATTCCTATATACAGCACAAATGACAAATATGGATAACGAACATATCCCTATATACAGCACAAATGACAAATATGAATAATGACCATATTCCTATATACAGCACAAATGACAAATATGGATAATGACCATATCCCTATATACAGAACAAAGTCGATAATTCAGAAAATCAGAAACCAAAGGCATACAAAATCAGGATAAAACATGAACCAAAGCAAACAAACAAAAACTTCCACCACATGAAAAGAAGCGACCTCCCGAAATGGGAGTGAGACCAGGTGCCCAGGAAGAATCAGCATCTCCTGCTTGCATGCAACACCCGTCGCTTCAATTCGTTAGAATTGTCACATCCGGTTACTTCCATTTTGGAAAATATAAAGTAAAATATTTGGTTGGAATTTCATTTTTTGAAAATAAATACGACAAACTAACACTGAGTGCTGTGCTGGCCTAAGAGAGCTAATGTTAAATCACTCGTGAAGTCCGATCAGCTACCAGAGATTGTACATTATACTGTCAATATTTTGTCTTCTCTCATGAAATTCATACAGGACCGTTAATCGGCATTGGTTAGAGTACACAACTCTTGAAAAGTTAACGATTACCAAGGCTTTTGTTCCTTCATGCAGTTTAAAGTCTATACATTTTGCATATCAACAGCATGGCCAAAGCGTCATTGGAAGGCGTAGCGGAAATATCGTCGGAAACCCACAGCCTATTGATCTTACGAAGTAGAACTGAGAAGATGCCTTGGGTTTCCGACGATGCGGAAATATATACTTGTAAATAACATTGTTGCATAATCATATTAATTGTCTAAAATAAGCAAAATTGTTAGACACGTAATTGTTACTGACGTCAATCAATCTAATTAAAATTCAGCTCTCTTTATTTCGTGACGTCAATGTATCGCAATGTACAACAATGTGATTACAAACTGATATGTATATGAATGCACCGAGCCGTCAAAACAAGCATTGTTTACAATATGTAATGTGACAATATAGTATTATGGTGATAACGATTTGATATTACATGTAACTGCGCATTTCAGAAGTCATCGTCCTCTCAACATTTTGCAATAATGAATTCAACAAATTTTCGATTTTTTTTTTCTTTAAACAAGAGAATTTTATTAAATAATTAACTTTAAATTAAACTGACCAAAGACTGTGAAATTTATGTCAAAAAAAAAAAAAAAAAACACCGAATGATGTAACAGGATGGGTGGGATATGAATCACTTACTTTTCAGAAATTTTGAGAAAATTTTGAGAACGGAAAATTTCGAATATGTTTGAAGAAACGATCAACTGAAGAGATCTCTAACAAGACTACCCTGTATTGACCATAGCGGAACACACCCTCAAAACGCAACAAACAAGAGACAAAACCACTTCAACAAACAACATGAGACAACGAGACATAACCAAAACAACTCCAACAAACAACATGAGACAACGAGACATAACCAAAACAACTCAACAAACAACATGAGACAACGAGACATAACCAAAACAACTCAACAAACAACATGAGACAACGAGACATAACCAAAACAACTCAACAAACAACATGAGACAACGAGACATAACCAAAACAACTCAACAAACTACATGAGACATAACCAAAACAACTCAACAAACAACATGAGACAACGAGACATAACCAAAACAACTCCAACAAACAACATGAGACAACGGGACATAATCAAAACAACTCAACAAACAACAGGAGACAACGAGACATAACCAAAACCACTCAACAAACAACAGAAGACAACGAGACATAACCAAAACCACTTCAACAAACAACAGGAGACAACGAGACATAACCAAAATCACTCAACAAACAACAGGAGACAACGAGACATAACCAAAACAACTCAACAAACAACATGAGACAACGAGACATAACCAAAACCTCTTCAACAAACAACAGAAGACAACGAGACATAACCAAAACCACTCAACAAACAACAGGAGACAACGAGACATAACCAAAACAACTCAACAAACAACATGAGACAACGAGACATAACCAAAACCACTTCAACAAACAACAGAAGACAACGAGCCATAACCAAAACCACTCAACAAACAACAGAAGACAACAAGAAATAACCAAAACCACTTAATAAACAACAGGAGACAACGAGACATAACCAAAACAACTCCAACAAACAACATGAGACAACGAGACATAACCAAACCCACTTCAACAAACAACAGGAGACAACGAGACATAACCAAAACCACTCAACAAACAACAGAAGACAACGAGAAATAACCAAAACCACTTAACAAACAACAGGAGACAACGAGACATAACCAAAACAACTCCAACAAACAACATGAGACAACGAGACATAACCAAACCCACTTCAACAAACAACAGGAGACAACGAGACATAACCAAAACCACTCAACAAACAACAGGAGACAACGAGACATAACCAAAACCACTCAACAAACAATCAAATCAGACACAACAAAACAATACATAAATCTTGGAGAGACCGATGTACATCCGGCGTCGACTACGGACGGCCGTCTGTTCTCCCTATATCGCCTGGTGTAAACTTCCAGTCCGCTAAGCTCAGTCCATTGTCGTCTGCAGAGCAATATAAGAATAGTAATAACAACTAACTAACCGTGGTTTATTGTCCAAGAAACCAATAAAATTACTGGACAATAAACCATGGCAGGCTAGTTGTATTTCTTCAGCAAATGGTGTGGTTATCCGGATTATGTGCCTTTGCGGTGTTTGATTTTCAATGTTGGGCTTGCAAATCTATCAGTCTTCCAGTTTTTAAATACTTGTACCCTTAGTGTAACAAACCAAGAAATGAATTTATTGTCTTGGTCATCCCTCCTTTGGTATGTCTAAAAAATGTTACTTTTTATGACCTTGACATTAGAGGCGTTCCTATTTTTAAGTAGATCCTAAGTCGGCACCGGTTGCCCATTGGTCTCGTTGGTTTATGTGTAGTCTTTTGTGTTTCATGTTTCTATGTTGTGAGTTGGTGTTCCTTGTCCCTTTTGCGTCTCTTTCTGTGGGTATCTGTTCTGTGTTTTTGCATGGGTGTTTTGGGATTTTGCTGTGGGTGCTGCAACCTAGTGTTGTTGGAGATCCCCTCCTTTCTTTGAATGACTTTCGATTGGTCAGCTATGAGATAGGCTCCATCTGTTATGTGACTACATGTACATGAATTGCCATAAAATCTGTTTTCACCCTATGACCTTGACCTTGGTGTTTGACCTTCTTTCTCAAATGAGGTACATAAAAAAATTGATAGGGATTCTGTAGATGTATTACACATTTGTATGTCTTATGAAAAGCCCATTGTATTGTTACCTTACATGTATTTGTTTTACCTGGTGACCTTGACCTTTGTTATTTCCCTTCTTTCTTAATTTAGATTAGTCATATCTTTGAATTTCAAGTAACAGGACATTTCTTGTCAAGTTGTCTGATATGTATCCAGTATGTGGCAAGAACTTTGTTTTTACCAGAACTTCACAAGATACAAGTACATGTAGTAAATTGCAAGTGATAGCTTTCGAATTAAAGACATACTAGTACATGTACTGATGTTATGTGTTTCTCATGACAAGACATTAAAGTACCAAACTTTGTTTAGTTTAAACATATTTATTTTCATTATCAGAAAAGGGGTTAGGCAAAAAAAGTTATAGCAACATTACCCTTCCCCTAACTTTTTACTGACAATATATGACCTACTTTTGACTCTTCATAGAGTCAAAAGCACCTGGTAATTTGGTAATGACAAAAAATGTAAATTGTACCTTAAAGCAGTAGTGAACTGATTCAATTTGAATACTAGAAATGAAAATTTTAATAAATATTCAATAGGTACAATACATATATCATAAATCATCATTCAAATTCATTGAGCACTGTATTGTCACATTTTTACACTACATATACATGTATTTACAGTGAGACTTACATATACATATATTTATAGTGGGAGTTGTAAGTGATGAAAATCAATCTCCATATATGCGTACATCTGATATATTTCATGTTTTGGCATTTCTAGACATTCAAAGGACGATCACAATTAAACAGTAAAATCATAAATCGTTTCATAAACAGACCTGCCTACCTGTTTCTCACCGTAAGTGTAATATTTTGTTCAAGACTGCACCCAGCCGATCCATATATTGTTTGTAAATTTTAAGTTAGGTATCATCAGCGTGTATCGATACTTGGATCACAAAAATTAATATATTATCGCGATGAATCGGAGTATCGTCCCAGCCATAAGAATGTGTAATTTCGGGGACTAAAGCATAATGTAAACCGCTTATGCAATTCCGAGAAAGACAATCGTCTTTTGGCTGCTTTAGCAATTGTTTTAAATTTTAAGAATTTATGCGCTTGTCTATATGATATGTAAGACATTTGTTCAATTAAGCACACAAAAAATTGAAAACGTCAATTTGCTCAAAAGTATGTTTAAGGCGTAAAATGGAATTCAATAGAAAAAGCCTAGTGCTTTATTAAAGGTCGAAAATCGTCCAAAATACGCTAAAATCGTAAAAGTAGGCAGGTCTGGATAAACCGGATCATCTCACATGCATAGTTTTGTCATTTGTAAATGCAGGTCAAGAACAATTTATGGATAAATTTGGTCAACTCATGGTTATCAGGGTTATTTGTACAATACATGTTACAATACATTCATTTTTCACAAATCGTATCTATAATATTGTTTTGTCATTACAATATACAAGTCAAGTACAGGTATAAATGTGGATTTTAATTGTCGACAACTCAGATTTATGCAGAATTGTTACCAAACTTTGCAAATTTTACGAATATTACATTAAATAAAAAACTTTTTTTTCTTTAAATCACATAGGCATATGTAACTCACAAAATAACAGCTATCACAGGGACTAAAATTAAAATTTTTGACATGGTAGCCACCCGGGCCCCTACATTTTCAGATTTATTAGCCCAGAGTAAATTTTGGTAGCCCGTGAAAAAAAATGAAATTTTGCAATTTTTTAACTATGTTTAATTCAAAACTTCAAAATTTCTCTATTTCCCTTTCAATTTCAAATATTCTCTCCATTACAACTTCACTTTCCTCCTCCTCCTCAGAATCTGTACTGTACATTTCTTTTCTTACTTCCAGGCCCGGGGGGCTGCTTGACCCCCTCGAGATATCTCCACATCGTTGGGGTTTAAAACGAAAGTGAAGTATAATATTCAGAAGCAAAACGGATCTAAGGCTCCGCACATCATCGGGTCCGTACTTTCAAACACTCGCGCGACTTAGCAGATGCAACTCTTTCAAGATTACGATTGACGTCGATGTAAACATCGCGCAAACAACAGGTGCTTTGTTAATAGGCTTGAAATATCCATACAAACCCCGAGAATTTTTAATCGCCACACGGGCAAGCGAGTAGGAAGGTTTCATGGGCCCGGGAGCAAAAGTGGTCGCCTCGGGCGACCGTTAATTTTAGTCCCTGTATCATTGTCTTTGTTCAATGTACAATGTAATGCCTTTAAGAAATCTTAAAATGCCATATACATAGAAGATTATTACATGTAATTTAGAATGGGTATCATTGTCCTTCGACCATAATTTCTAGTTAAGATGAAGTTATATCTAATTTTAATATAAGGCATTCCAGCGAATCCATAAATTTACAAGTTTATAGGCAGAAATAGAGAGAAGGTGCAGGACTCAGCATGGGATTTGCAGATATAAGTTTTCAAATTTCCACGTATAAATTACAGTTCTTCTTAATCCCAAAGGCTGGACTGGATTCCCTCCCCCTCCCCCAGATCTACTCCACTCCCCCTCCCCCCCTAAAAAAATCAAGATTTGCCTATGAGTTTGTAAGTACATTGTATAATTTACGTCATATACTGTCTGAAGATCCTGAAGAAGTCAAATTCTTCCAACTCTACAGCCTGAGAGTGCAAGATGAGTTTAATGAGATCAAATGAAACTTAATGCATGAGACGCAGCAATGCAATATCATGATTCAACTTTGACAAGTTCCATCTTCTTGCACATCAGTTCTTCATAAGAATTCTTCAACGCACCAAGACGCATCTTCAAATTTGCCACATTGACGGCTAATTCCAGGGATTTCTTGAACGAGCTCTGACTTTGCCGCAAAGCTTGGGGAACAAGTACTCCGAACCACTTCAACGGATCATAGTTGCTCTTTTTCTTTTCCTTCTCATTCATATCCTTCAGTTTTATTCCGCCTTTTTCATCTTCACTGAAACCAACATTTTCTACTTTTCTCTGTCGTAGACCTTCTTTTTCTGAAAACTGAGAACTTGCACCATCATAGTCAGAATTTGGATCCATGGACATGAGAGTGAACTTTTTATCCTCAAAGTCAACTTTCATCAAAGGACGCATTTCCTTATCATTATACTGGAGTTCGCCCACGGACTTGGCACCCATGTTGTACCTTGCCCTCGACATATTGAAGAAGCCATCTTTGAGTAATTCATTAAGGTTGTCTTGCTCATTGAAAAGCGAAGCTGTTACTTCGAAGAATTCCAGAA
Organism: Pinctada fucata; assembly: GCA_028142955.1. NCBI lineage: Eukaryota > Metazoa > Mollusca > Bivalvia > Pterioida > Pteriidae > Pinctada > Pinctada fucata. Next base: position 21,211,345 of record AP027112.1, on the reverse strand, counting down.
GAATCGAGTCCAGCCGTTCATTCACCTCTTTCAATTCCGTCATGTTTATCTCTGAAAATTATAATGAGAGAATTAATTATAGAGAAGCTGGAAGCAACATAAGCATGATAAGGTTCAGTGGCAGATCCAGCGCCCCCATTGCCGGGGGGTCGCCCCCTCCGCACCCCCCTGAATCCGCCACTGAGGTTATATTTAATAAAGATAATATTCATCAATATCAATAGCAAACCAGTATCATTATATTTCTTCCTTCTTTCTTTCTTTCTGTTTGGGCACCTGGCAACCCTCTATTGGGTCAGTTGGCTGTATTGATGTTATATTGCGGGGAACTCATTTGCCAACTGCCCGGTACAGAGTACTCTAGCCAGGCTATTCCCCTCTGGAGTGCCTCATAGCCCCTTCTATTATTTTAGGGGCGGAGTACTACCCCATTTTATTGCCAACCCTCCACTTGTGTATGTGGTGTAATTATTGCATGTATGCAGGAGGACTGTATAATTATGTACTGCTTGGATGGTCCGTATTTCCGTTACAGAGTACTTTAGCCAGGCCATTCCCCTCTGGGGTGCCTCATAGCCCCTTCTATTATTTAAGGGGCGGAGTACTACCCCATTTTATTGCCCACCCTCCACTTGTGTATGTGGTGTATGCATGTACATGTATGCAGGAGGGTTGCATAATTATGTACTGCTTGGATGGTCCTTATTTCCAACGGCTTTTATAAGGCGCCACCACACCTGGATATACCCTAGCTTGCCGCAGCATGAACGTGCATGGTACCCAACCGGGCCCTTTAAAGTCCCCCTGGTCAGGAGACTCGGTAGGGACGAACGAATGGATATGACTTTCAACTCTCATATGACCACACCGGGATTCGAACTCCGGTCGTCTGCGTGAGAGTTGAACGACTTATCCACTCAACCATCTCTACCTTCTATTTTTTCTTGCATAATACTTCTTGCATACAAAACTTATTTTGGGAAAAATATTACATTTTACATACAGCATATAAATACATGTAACAGTTACTGACCACAGGCACCAGATTCCTATAAAAAAATTAAAACCACATCTTAAACTCCCGTTTCTCTTCTCTGTACTCTTTCCTTAAGGCACGACAGCTTCCATGTTGAAACACCATCCCCCTCTTTACCCCCTTAATATCTAAAGTTTCAACAGGATTTCAGCATAAAGCTATATATCATTATTTTCTACAGATATTTTTCTTCACGATCGTAACCTTCTTGACCTTGATTTTACTTGCATTTAGCCGCAATTAATCCAAAAGCACGAAATGGAGTCGAAACCTACACTCTACGTTATTCTTAGCATGCGCAGTATGTTAGTTCGAGTTGTCATCCCTGTCGCTAACGGTAAAGTGTAGGTTTCGACTCGATTTAAAACATGGGAGCTGTCATGCCTTGTAAAAGGATAAAGAGAAGAGAAAGGGCTTTTTAGATTATTTATAATTTTGTCTCTAGGAATCTGGTGCCTGTGTTACTGACCTGTTAATTTACAAATTCAAATTCAAATTCAAATTCAAATTATTTATTGGCATATAACACATTTATACAAATGGCTATGGCCCAAGTAAAACAAAAAACAGCCAATGGAAAAAAAAATACAATTGTACAATGAAGAAAAAAAAAAAAAAAAAAAAAAAAAGCATAACAAACAGTAATTAGACATACATTTTAGGTATTATAGTTTTGAAGTGATATGATGTAAACATGACTAAATTACAGATATTTGGAATAGACAAACAAAAGTGGTATAACCTCAAGATCATGATTCAAAGTTTCAGAAGTTTGTATACAAAGTAATGGAGGAATGGTTATTAAGTGGACTTTATTTCAATATGAGAGGATCTGAGTTTAATGCATTCAGTCAGAAATGAGGATGTGTTTTTCAACAAGGATGATTCATTATTGTTTAAAATCACTTGAAGTTTTAGTTCATCATTAAACTGTCTGTAGTATTTAAAATGCATTTCATATTTCTCAACCATCTTTTCTCGTATTTCAGAGTATTTTGGACATTGTAATAAGAGGTGCACTTCATCTTCAATTAGTTGAATATCGCATAGTTTACAGAATCTCTCTTATCTAGAAATATTTTTATATCGGTCTCTTTCAATTGCTAGAACGTGAGCACTGATTCTTAATTTACAGATTTCAGCTCTGTCGCCTTTGTTGATTAGGATATCTACATATTTAGGTCTGTTATTCATTGTGTAGAATTTTTTGAAAAAAGAGAGTTTTGTTGAACTAAAAATTCTAGCGTTTTGTTCTTGTAGACATATGTCATATATTCTTTGTTTGATTGTCTTAATGTTTATTTTTAATGTTTGGAGATTGTTTGATATAAACTGAAGTCCTATTCTATTTAATAGTGTGGAAACTTTATCAACCCAGGTGTTTGATTCTTTAGTGGCAATATAAATTTCATTAACTAGGCTATTTTGTGATGAGATAATATGTTCTAGGAATTTTATATTGGACAGTAAGATTATATTTTTAAGTGGCACTCTAGCAAGCTCTGCTCTGCAAGCATCATTCGATGCTTTGCAGTGAACACCAAGGATTTCTTTAATAAATTTGGTGTGTAGTTTTTCGTACGGCTCTGTGTCCTTAAAAGTTGTATGGAGACCCCAGATTTCACAACAGTATAGTAGTATGGGTGAAACCAATGAGTCAAATAATTTTTCTAGAAGTTTACATGGGTTATTTAATCCAATGGTTTGTTTTATTTTAAAGAAGGCTTTTCTAGCCTTCTCTGAGAGTGATTTTATGGCTGCATTGAAATTGCCATTATATTTAAAAGTTATGCCTAGGTAGCTATATTGTTTTACAGTTTCTAAATGGGCGTCATTGAATGTGAATTCATTTTGAAATGATTTTCCATTTGAGTTAAAAACAATAATCTTAGATTTATTTGTGTTTACCTGTAATTTCCACTTTGAGCAGTAGTTTGAGAGTGCATTTAGAGCGTTTTGTAGACCTTTTTTGGTTTCAGATAGAATTACCAAATCATCGGCATATAACAGTACATTAAGAGAAGCACCATCTAATTTTATTGGATCACAGTTGTTTTTGTCAAATTCCTTTATCATGTCATTTATGTAGAAATTGAATAGTAACGGGCTTAGAACATCTCCTTGTTTGACACCCTTCTCAGAATGATTAAATTCACTCAAACCCTCTGCGAATTTAATACTAAACAGGTTATTGTTGTACATAGAATGAATAATGTTGAAAATCTTGTGAGGTATCTTTTGATTAAGTAATTTGTAGAAAAGACCAACCCTCCATACTGTATCAAATGCTTTTCTTAGGTCAATAAATCCAGCAAATACTTTTCTTCGTTTTGCTTTGTAATGTTCAATTATAGATTTGAGAGTGAAAATGTGGTCCGAGGTGCGGCTTTTTTTCTTGAAGCCAATTTGGTTCTTGCTAATAAGTTTATTATTTTCTAGAAAATCGGAAAGTCTGTTATGGATAATTTTGTTGAAAAGTTTTCCGAGATTGGAAGTTAAAGAGATTCCTCTATAGTTGGCCGGGTCATACTTGTCACCCTTTTTGTGTATTAAAACCATTAGACTTGAGTTCCATATTTCAGGAAAATCACCAGTATTAAGAATGAAATTAAAAAGCTTTGTAATTGGGTCAACAAGTACTTGGGAACCATACTTAATCATTTCATTACAGATGAGATCTAACGAAGAGCTTTTATTGTTTTTCAGTGATTTTATAGCTTTGATGATTTCCTGCTTTGATATTTTGTCATTTAAATGTGTATGTGTATTATTCATGTCAGGGTTAGACTGCAGATTCTTTAGTAATCTTTCATACTGTGCTATAATGTCTAGTTGGGTTGCGTTGAAGGTCGGATCTTTTAAATTGAGCTCTTTGTAGAAGTCCATAAATTTTTTATTACATGTATATTGAGAATCATGATTTGTTGACACTTTGTCAAAATTCCGGATAAGATTCCAGAAAGTTTTAGGGTCATTACTCATATTATCATTTATTTGTTTAAGGACACTCTTTTTATAATTTCTTTCTTCTTTTTTACAAGCCCTTCGAAATTTTGATTTTAATCTGTAGTAGTTAGTTCTATATGTTTCATTTTGTGGGAATTTATTTACAAGCTTTACATATCCTTGTAAACTGATTCGTAAATCTCTGCAAGATTCGTTAAACCAAGGTTTGTTTTTCTGTTTTTTCTTAATGTTTTTCACTTTTGCTTTTGGGTGAATCACTTTCGTTGATTCTCTAGCAACGGTAAGTAACAGGTTATTGAATTCATCAATTGCTGAGTTTATAGAATGGAATTCTCGGCTTGTAAAATTTTTGAATTTATCTACATTCCCTTTTTTGTTTATGTTTTCAATATATTTGGATATTGAGTCATTATCCCAGACAAATTTTGCTGGCAATGGATTTAGTTCCAATTTTGAGGTTTTGTATACTAGGTAAGAGGTAAGTATAGAACAGCTGATTGGACAATGATTTGAGAGGGATGCATACTTGCCATAATTTTTCGGAGTTTTGTCATCGCAAAGAGGGACAAAAAGAGGGACAAATCATCAAAATGCGGGACAAATATAACGCCAATGAGGGACATAAAGAGGGACACTTTTAGGAGGGTGAACTTCAGATATTGCAATTCAAAATTGCAGTAGACCATTGCCCTCTGCAAACGAAAGAACGTCAGAGTAAAAAATAAATCTTATTAACGCGCGCCGTATACGTAGATGGCTCCTGGTTGGACGCATTTCTAAAAGTGGCGCTACAGTGAACTTGTCTACCCTTTATAATTTTTCTCTGTGAAGGCTTTGAAAGTCTTTTACTCCATTGTTCACGTTTTATATTCACAACTTTCTGATCATAAGTATTAAACACCTGCGTTGACGTGGCGATTTAAATGAAATACACAATCGATAACTTAACGACTCGGGTATTAAAAACGACACTAAGCAAACGTACTTTGATTGAAACTTAGAGTTTTTTGACGTGATAATAATAAAGAGCATATTATAGTTACTTTTTTTAAATCTTGCTTACATGTTTTACATCACGTTGTTTATTCTCATAAAAATAAATCCATATCTTGGCTTACATAAATGGTATCACTCGAACATCGTATAACTATTGCTATTGCTTTATTTATTTCAATTATCGAATTGTTTTGTGAGTTTAAAAATTACCAACAAGAGAAAGGCTGCATGAATGTATTTAGCGACGTTTGTTGGACAGCCGACCTTTAATCAACCTATTACTATCAAAACATAGGACTATTATCGGCTGATTACTGTATATGGGTATATAGCGTAGATAATTGGAAACGTTTAAATAAACAATGAAAGTTTAAGAAAAGACGGAACGACTGAAATCGACAAAGAATAATCAATATCACCATGATTATGCCGAATTTTTTTTTTTTTATGAAACGTCCAAAAATCGGGATTTTCCGTGTCCCGTCCGGGACAAATATTTTCGGTCGAATATGCGGGACATTTTTTGTCCCGGCCGGGACAATGGCAAGTATGGGGATGAGAACTCGTGTACTTCAAAGTATCCAATAAGGTTGTAAATACAGATACAGTAAAATTGAATACATGATGCAGTACATTTTATTTTCAGTGATTAAATGTAGAAGAATTACCTGTTGACATGTGTTAAATGAGCAAGAAAAATGTTTAAAAAGGACGAAAAACAACTTACAGTCTTTACCAACTTTGTTATCTATGAATACTTGAGTTCATATTTGCGTTGCTCAACTACAAAATAGATGTCACATGAGGTCCGGATCTGCTTGTCCGTTACGGTTCCAATTTTATTTCCGGTAGATTTAGCTCGAATTTACACACCGAAAATCGTGGCTGTTTGAAAGAGTAAAAGACGTAATTGTCATGGAAATGAATGATGATATCACATCAACTGTGATAGACGATTTGCCTGAAGAAATTCTAGAGTATATTCTCCTTCAGCTATCGCCATACAAAGATTTAAGATCGGCCAAATTAGTGTGCAAGAAATGGCACAGACTAGTTCTTGGTAAGAATTAGTCAAATAACTCACATTTTTATTACTTATCAATCGATCTATGTACAACTACCTCAGTATACCTTGTTTAGTTACTGCTGAGGAGTGGAACGCAATGGAGAAGAATATGACTTTGCCGTTGCCCTCAATTATGGCGAAGTTAGTTTACAGTGCAACGAAGGTGCTATTTTCTTATTCAGTTATTTTCCTGTCTTCGTTGCAGCCGATTCCTGCATATTTTCTGTCTGAGATGGACCGATTTTCAGTCAAGTTTACCCTGGGTGTTAAGGGTTTACTAAACACAAAGTCAGCGTGTCAGGAATATCTCGATTATTACAAAAACTGTAGAATTAATCGGCAAAACATCTCCAATAACGAATTAACTGATACAAAAATATTTGGCTTTCATTAAAATTATAGTTTGTACTGTACTATTTTGTGAGTACAAGCATCAATCGAGTTGCTGATTTTCAAAAAAATAGAACAGACCGTAAAAGTCATTAAACAATATGATTTATGCATATAATTAAAGTACCTTCTTTGATTCCTTCCCGAGGGCAAGCTAGCATTCAATTTGGAATACTGATTTGCAAATCTATATTTTCCCTATACAAATAAACCTACCCCTCTCTCACACCTACACTTGATTATCGAACACTCTACCCATTGTGTATTATAATGAAAAGTAATGTGCATGCTTTGTACAGGTATCTACACAGGTGTATACAAAATGTATATACATATTGTAGGGTTACACATTTAGGAGTTGGACTACACTTTGTAGAAATATTTTCAAGCAATTTGAAAAGTAGCTTGCCCTCGGGAAGAAATTAGAGAAGGTAACTATTCACAAATTATATTGATTTACAACGTTTAAAACGAGTTTAATTTTTTGAAAAATTGACAACTTGTTTAAATCTGTGCTAACGAAATATCAACGTACAAGCTAAAATTTTAATGAAAAACATTTAGTTACATGAAGACTCACTCACAAATGTGGTTGATTTGCTAAATTATTTCATACAGACAGGTCCGGGTGTAATCGGGAAAAAACAAAAAACACAGTGCAGAAAAAAACAGAATACGCAGTGTTTTTCAGGTGTTTTTACCTGAGCCATCCTAGAGCGACTTTACCTGTAGTAGGGTGTTATTGGGGATGTTTATTACCTGAGCCAATTAACAACTCCCCTCACCTATACAGGACACACAGATGTATTGTCACCTTTCTAAGAAAGAATTTTTATTGTTAAAAAATTTACTTGTTTAGAATTTTATTTATTCAGTAGAAATAAAAAAAAAAAGAAAAAAAAACTCATCAAACTTTTTTTTCATATATTGAATTTAAGTTATCCCAATTTTTATTATTTTATTATTCATATTTAATTATATTCATATTCATTATATCATTTGAATTAAAGTTATCCTTATTCATGATTTTCTAAATTAAGAAGAAATTGTATGGGTAAGTAGAAATGAAATAAAAATCATATTCTTACAAACTTCTTATTTTGATTTTATATATAAATTTCTTTAAAAAAGGAAGAAAAAAAAAGCATTAAGTAACTGGAAATAGAACAAAAATTTCATATACAAATAGGCCCAAATTATTTTTATTTGTTTACATTTTACCAGTTTAACTATCTGACAATATACATAAAGTTTATAGATGAACCCCGTCTTTGCATACATGTACAAAATCAAAGGACTGAAAGTCCTGCGAGTTGGCAAAAAGTAACATTAAGAAGAACATACAGAAGACAAGTTTAACACTGGCACAAATCAAACTCCAAATCTATGCCTCAAATGCTTGAATGAATGATTCTCACAATTCAAGAGTTGTCTCAAATCTAAAAAAAAAAGTCTGGAAATATATAAATACTTTAGTTTATAAAATGATAGAACTTCTTAACCAAATAACTGCTTTTGAGGTCAGAGTTCAAGGTCAATATAATCATGTCAAATTTGTTGCAATTGTTATGGGTATATGTATGAAGTATAAAGTCCTTTCACTATCACTTTAGGAGATATTTGCTTTTGAAACTTCTTAAACAAATTAAAACCAACATCTTAGGTTTATTAAGTATCAAACTGAAAAACCTTTTTTCCTAGTCAGTAAATAGCTCATCAGAGCTAATGTTGATTGTTAAAAATTATGTCTGACTTTAAATAATATTATTGATTGATTGATTTATTTATTTACTTGTCTGAAGTCTTCTACACATCCACAAATTTTAATATCTAAGGTCTTTTTATCCTAAATACAATACTTTTACCTATTTATATAAAAATGGGGTGCTCCTTATACAGAGGAGGGAAGTACAAAGAAGAAGATGCGCCATATTTTAATGCACTGATATCAACAAGTGGTCGCTATTCCTAAAGCATCGTTCCTTGTAACATTTTATTTACATTCTCATAATGCATTTAACCCATTATTTACAACTTGATTTTAAACCTCTGTCTTCTTATATGTTCTTTTGTCAAATCGTAGTGGTCCTATTTCTTACTGCGCCAGTAACATTGTGCGTTGTTTGGTCCTTGCAGGGCTATCAAGTGCAAAGTTGAAAGCGATGGCAATGAGAGTTGGCTTTGCCAACTCAAAAATGTACGTGTCAATTCTAGGTTTAAACATTTTTATTGAAATAAATACATTGTGTATTTGTACTTTAAGTTCGGCCATGGACTCCGATCTATTAATTTTCAAAGAAGTCGGTATTCGAGTTTGCAATCGCTCTCCTCTTGTTTCTCTAATTTATCGTATTTATTTTATGTAGACCCGGCCACATAAAATTCATTCTTTGTTTCCCAGACACCGCCACGCGCTATAATTTTTCACCGACGAGACGTACGTATTCATGAAAAAATAATCCGTCATGCATAGCTTCCGGTCGCTGGTTAATTTCGATCGCTGGTTACTATCTGTCTATCTATTTATCTAAGGAAATAACATTGTCTTGTAAATCCGTCTTTAAATAAAAAATGTTCCAACGTACAATCAGCGCGCCGTGACAAGTCATTTTACGGCAACGTCTAATCTGCGAGTATAAGGTGTACGATAGAATAGAACGCCGTCTTAAAGACTTCATTCACGCATTGTAAATATTTCTCAAGATTATCCACGTTCGATTCAGAGCTACTGGCCATTTGTCGATGAAAATTACATGTATTAAAAAGGCCGGTCTGTTCGCGTGCGCAATACATTTTGTTTGCTTTTTATGAATAGTTATTATTCACTTTTTCCGGCCTCTATTCTATTCTATTCGTTTTACTTTATTTTTATTTATTTATTTATTTATTTATTTTTTTTTTTTTTTTTTTTTTTTTGTTCGTCGTACCCCAAATAAGTTGAAATTGAAAAATTAAGAGAGAGAACATTCAGAGAGAGAGAGAGAGAGAGAGAGAGAGAGAGAGAGGGGGGGAGGGGGGGGGGGAAAGAACTATACGGAATGACAATAAAATATCCTCTACAGTACTGACTTATTCCAGACCCCCCCCCCCCCCAAAAAAAAACCAACAGAAAGTCCCGACTCAAAACACTGTCTGCTGCTTTATAGTTCTAAAAACGGTGAATATCCCATCCATTGATTTTCTTCAAAAAAAGGGGGGGGGGGGGGGTTCGGGCGGGCGCGGTAATGCAATTATATTTTACAGGTACGGTAATCTTCTACCTAGTCCAAGTATATTTCTGGCAGAGGGGTTTCATTTGTTTTTTCTTCAAAAAAAAGGGGGGGGGGGGTTCGGGCGGGCGCGGTAATGCAATTATATTTTACAGGTACGCAGGTACGGTAATCTCCTGCCTAGTCCAAGTATATTTCTGGCAGAGGGGTTGACAATCAACTTGTTTTTCACACCTTTTTGGCTGACTGCGCACAGTATAACGACTGTCTATACATGTCTTGAAAATTTAGTAAAGGGTTCCCTTCGGCGTTACCGGTAGGGGACTAACAAAAGAGGGGGGGGTGTAGGTAGTTTACCATTGCTTTTGAATAGGACCTAATCGTTTAATTTTGTAGAGTCTTGTAGTCTTTTGTAGAATTTTGCAGAGTTCTTGAAATCTTCTAATTAAATGTAGGACATTTAGGGATTTTTATCTGTACAAATAAAAGATATAACGTGCGATTTTATCGGACCTAAAATTTTTTTTATCAGCAAATCCGCTAAAACCAATACATTTCACGAACTCTGCTTCTACATTTACAACACTAAAAAAATCTTACTATTCCGCCGTTTTAGGCCTGGCCATTCCTCGATTCCGCCACCTTCTTACTTTTTTTTTGGAGGGAAGGTAGACTGCGACTTTGTTAATAAATTAAAAAAAGCATATCGAAAAAAACAAAATTACCGGCCCGAAGCGCCGACGTAATATTCGCTATTTTATTAAAAAAAATATTATGAAAAAAAATGTAATTGCAGAAATATTTAGATGCCGCAAATACATTTCACGTAACTCTCTCTTTCATTCCCTAATATTTTACAAAAAAAAGAAAGGGTAAAGTGTTGGGGGATTGTCTATTTATCATGTTTATCTTGATATTGAATATCTGTCGATACCACGACTCTCTTTCACACCTGTACGGCTCACTGAACGCCACTTTAATAATCTCCGGCGACGTAGACGGCACCAACTAAAATAGCGTAGTCGCCCGACTTGCCAGGTTTTGAGAACATAGTATTGGTACACCCCCCCCCCCCCTTCGTATCCGATGTACTCCATGCTGTAAATTCCTAGTCTGTGGGATAAATACACGATTGAACGTTAGTGAAATGTCCGTGATGGTAAATTTCAAAGATCAATATATTATATTAAGGTCCTATTTAGACGGGAAGTTAAAAGATGATAAAGTCTACTGTGTCGTTTAAAAGACATAAATACCGCGCTGTGTTTATTGATTTATACCTGGTTCCAGGTGTTAAACGTCTTGTAGTCCACAGCAAGCTTGTATTTACCAGAGAAACGGCTTTTGTGGCTTCCACCTGTACTACGCACGTACGTTAATCTCATTTTCCGTCGTACTTTAAACATGTAGACCGTAATTTTCCTTCATTAAATGTATGATGAAACGTGTTACATTATCAAAATACATGTGTACATTGTACATACCCCTCGCTACGAGAAAACGTTTACATGTATTGCTTGATTCACGTCGTACCGTCACATGTCATAAGTTTATCGCGTAACGATATAAATGTTGTTGTCAGTCAAAAAAAAAAATCTGACTGTTACAGGAGCGCAAAATAATTTACCCATCTTTAGTATTTATGAAAAAAAAAATCGTGACGTTTTTTACTTAAAATCTGGGAGAACTTGATATACAAACACTTTATGACTGTTTAAACGACATAAAATATATATCAAACTCCAATACCCCGGCCATAATTGTGAGGACTCTAAAATTTATAATTCCCGTGTTTTATCTACTTCATATTCTGAGGCGTGGGAAATCATTGTCCGGAGAAGTCACCTAAGCTAAACAGATAATCCGATTAACGCAGGGGTATATGTTGTTTGCACAGGCAGCGTTACCGGCTGAAAGTATTGGACAAATTCATGAGGGGGGGGGGGGACACTGACCCTGAAATCGATTCTTTGACATATTTGAAAAATATGTTTCAATTCTTAAAAAGCTTTTCTTTAATTGAATGAAATTTTGTATAATTACAAAGTACAATAATCTTTTTTATAATCATTGATTTGTTTTTATGTATATTTTTTCTTTCAGATATCCATATGTAAAAAAAAAAAAAGAATAAGAAAAAAAAAAAAAAAAAGAAAAAGAAAAAGAAAAAGATAATTATGTATAATCATAAAATAATTTTATCTTATATTTTAGCATGTTTTAATTTCAGTTTTTGAATGTCCAATATGTGAAAAAAAAAATAAAAAGAAAAAGATAATTATGGATATTAGAAAGAAAAAAAAGTATCATTATAAAATAATTTTATCTTTTATTTTAGCATGTTTTAATTTCAGTTTTTGAGTGTCCAATAACAAACTTCAATTTATTATAAAATTAGTGGATATTATAAAGTTTAAATTATGAAATTAAAATACACTTTTATACATGTTAAAACTTCATTGTTTGTTAAGTTTTGAAAAATAAACAGAAAACAGCCTTCATACATGTAATGGGATATAATATTTCCTTCTAGTATAAATGCCACTACCTGGCCTTTTGTCAGGGTAACTTCCACACCTGAGCGATTTTCACACCTTCCATCAGAGGGGCAAATAGCAGCTACAGAGGGGGATGAAAGTGACGGAGGGGGAATAAAATAACACTGTGTTTTCTGATTTACCTGTAGAAAACACCTGAAATAAATACACTGCGTTTTTTGTTTTTTCCCTATTACACCCGGACCTGTCTGTACTTTGGTGATAATCGGGATTTTCTTTTTGCGTAGACTTTGTGTTTAGTAAACCCTTAAGGCTCAAGGTGCGAATTTTGCTGATTTTTACTGAAAATAGGCGAAAATATGCCTGTTTTTGGAAAAATTTATGGGTCAGTGCCGGGGGGGGGGGGGGGGGGGGGCGGACGCCACTGAAGGCATAAATTCCTCGCGAATCGTTGAAATCAATACGCCTACACATGTACCTCAAATTTGACATTTTATTGACCAACAACTTCTTTCCTTTTCTTGTGACATGCTGTAGAACCGACGTTATGGCTATTTTAAATCGACTTCTGTAACATTGTTAAAATCACAGGAAAATAACCGAAGAAGAAAATTATAAGCATCTTCGTTGCACTGTAACTATGGCGAAGTCAACCTAAATTGACCAGTCATGCCATGTTATATAGACAGACAATAAATTCAAGGTATGAAGCCTAAAGCTGTCAACAACTCCCCTGACATTTGATCAAGTGCTGATTGCCTAATCAATATCTACATGTAAGCCTTACCTGTTTTTTCGATTAGAATACCTCGAAATTAGCCAGGAATACTCGCTAAATGCGAGTAGAATTTGGAAATTGTCAGTAGCGTGACGATTCAGGTATCGTGTGCGGTTACTCAGTCAGTAAGAGCATCTGCCCAGTGTAACCAGAAGGTCTCAGGTTCAATTCCCGGACCGGCCACATTTTCCATTCCGTTTGTCACAGTATTTGGTGCTGCGAGAGTGAAACTCATGAGTTTCTTGTGGTTTAAGGCAACTATGGGAAAGAACCAGGGATTTGTTTGTCTTTCTTTGTGAGGTTTGTCTTTCTTTGTGAGGTTTCCGGTTAACAACTTTGGGAAACCTAAAAATTTGGCGGGAATGGAGTGTTACGGTCCGGGTATGGTGCCCAGTCAGTTAGGTCAGTCAGTAAGAGCATCTGCCCTATAAGCAGAAGGTTTCGGGTTCGATTTCCGGACCCAGGGTTTATTTTTTCATTTTGGAGAAGGTGCCTGTGCCTGTCCCATTTGGGAAAATTTGCGAGAGTTTGCTGAAATTGGGAAAATTTTATACAAATTCTCACCACAGAGAAAGTACTAAAGTACCGTTATCATTTATTAATACTGCTAAACCATTGATTTGCTAATGAACTGAACAAGGGATACCGGTAAATGAAAAACTTCAAGATGCACTTACATTGTATAAATAGGACATTTTGTGCTGATTTCCCGGTTTTGAGTCTTATTTTCTGAGGTGAATTTTTCAAAATTCCTCTTTGGGAATTTCAGAGAGATTTTTGGGGGAAAAATAGAGGAAATTTGGCATTGGGAAGGGGCCGAAATTTGGCCACAAAACAAGGGAAAAAAAAACCCTGGGACCCGCCACATTTTTCATTCCACCTGTCTCAGTATTTGGTGCGGTGAGAGTGCACCTCATGAGTTGCTTGTGGTTTAAGGCAACTATCATGACTATGGGGAAGAACCAGGTATTTGTTTGTCTTTCTTTGTGAGATTTCCGGCTATTAACTTTGGGAAACCTCCAAATATGGCGGGGTGGAGTGTGACGGTTCGGATATCATGCCCGGTTAGCTCAGTCAGTAAGAGCGTCTGCCCTGTAGCAGTAAGCAGAAGGTTTCGGGTTTGATTCCTGGACAGGCCTCAGTTCCATTGCACCTGCCACAGTAGAAAATTCAGGAATTCGAAAAAAAATCATGAGTGGGTTTTTTTTTCCGTTGTCCATTTTATATCAGGTTCTAGTTTTTTTTTCTGATTAATAGACATGCAGTGACAGCATCTGCGTCAATGAAAAGCCATATTATGTATGTTTCGGTATTATGTAAAACGTTTGTGATAGCTTGACATGTACAATCATTGTAGTTTGGCTTTGAATCTTTAAAACTTTGGGGGAGCTCGGGGACTCGGAATCTCAGTGTGAATCAGAAAAATCAACTAATAGTAATATAACTTGTCCAACTTGCAGACCTACGACAATGTTATACTGTTGTAACAGTAGGTTACTAGGTCTGCTAGTGGGACAAAGTAATAACAACCCAGCTAGTTTCCGTGGATGCAAAGTCTAGGTGGATCACATCTTCAGTGGAAACAGTAAAATTCATAATGCTCTGTAACATCACTAACATGACTAGTTTAATAGATTACAGCGCTGATGGCAATTTTTTCTTCATTTTAGCCTGTAAATTTCTATTTAAGCCTGTGGATTTTTTTTTTCCACAGACTAAAATTAACTTAATTGTGATAAAAAAGTTAATTTCAATGCCTGTGAAATGCAAGAACTTTTCTTCTTGAGGAAAAGTGGTCTCTTTCTCAACCCCCCACCCCCTCCCCAGGGCAACTCCTGAAATTGAAAGTTTGGAAATAAATTTTTAGCTAAAGGAACAAAATTTTTTTTTTCTTAATTTCATCTTAATTTATGTCTTGAATATGTTGATATTGTTCCTTTTCAATTACGTCTTCATTACTAGAACTCCTGACTTCAGACCCATAAAGAAATGATAATAATTAGATTTTATCAATTTATTGAAAAGGTCTTATTGACACTTTACTGTAAGATTCATTGTCCTTCATTTCCGTCACATTTAACTGATAACATGTTTAATACATCATTACATGGCATTTGTTGCTTTCATTGAATTTTATTATATAGTCTGTTTATATTCCCATTCTCATTGGCTGAGAACTGTCACGTGACGAGTCATTGTCTCATCATATTGACCTGTGAGGGGCAATTTCATTAAATATCACTACCGCGAAAACTCTTGCTTCCGGTTTACCATGAAATATCGAAAACGCGCGAAATTTATATCTGTGACGTCATTAACGTCATTTCGTAAACGGCAGCAAGGACCCTGAAGCTGAGCTCAAATTCTTGAATTTTGAGCCTATCTACGGATTTTGACTCTGAAATATTCTTCATTTGACTCATTGAATGAATTCCATTACGTTCAGGATAATTCAGCGAAAGAAAATGCTGATATTAACACGTCTTGAAACATTTTCAAAGAAAAGTCGATGTCAGCCATTTCGAAAAGGTACCTTTATAAATACTGATAAAGTCCACTATATAATAAAACAATTGTGGACTTTTCACTCGGTGAATATGGTGTGATATTTTCTGAATTTGAAAATATTGACCGTCGCCTCGGTCAATATTTTCAAATTCAGAAAATATCACACCATATTCACCTCATAAAAAGTCCATAATTGTATAGTATATCAGCTTTGGTGTAATTTTTAAGCTCCTGTTTGAGAGAAATGCACTCTTAGATAATTAGACTCTTTTTGTTATAATTTCAATTTCTGTGTTATTATATGTGAACTGGAAATTTTGTGGTTGCCTCCCTTTGAGAAAATTAGTATTTTAATAGCTACATTTGTACAGTGGACAGATTTTGACCACTGGTAGAGTCTACTGTGGACACTAAGGGACAGACTGCTGGTGGTCAGATGGTCAGAGAATTATAGCTTCCCTGCTGAACGAACCGTATTTGTCTTTAGTATTTTACAGCTTATCTTTAATTTTAAATTTACGATAAAAGAATGACAAATATCTATTTTAGGTGTAGTCGGGCAAATCTATCAGACCTTCCACTCCAGCCTCTGGGATGGGAAGTTGAATTGGAGCGTGATTACGCCTGAAGCTGGATCCAGTATAACAGAACGTTACTCTCACTGCGCTTGTTATTACGACAAGTCTGTGTATATATTTGGAGGATGCACGTCAACAAATACGACCTTTAATGACCTGTGGAGATTTGATCTCAGAGCTAGACAGTGGATAAGGCCTTTAGCTATAGGTAATAACTTTTTTTTTTTTATGCTGTTACATGAACCTTTATTTGTATACTGGAACTTGTCTAAACTGTATAAGAGAAGATATGGTATGGAAATGAAGAAAAAAAATTATCAGAATGAATACATGTAGGCAGGCAATAAAATTCATTTGACAAGAATGCATTGTATGTAAATTTATACACCTGTACCTCAATAAACAAATTGAATGTTGCTTAATGACTACAATATTGTGGTGAATTTTAAAGCATTTTATGATTCAGAATTAAAAATAAAACTTTTCTCTATCTTGTAAGCTCCCAGCAATACATAGTACCGCAGATGATGATTTGTGCATTTACATGTTATTATAGATATCATGATAAGATACAGTCTACTCTCGCTAAGTCGAACTTCAAGGGACCATCAGAAAAAGTTTGACTTATCGGGAGTTCGACTTACTGAGTACATGACCAACACTTGATTTTTAATAAGACTGATGTCCCTTTCTCTATCACCGTTCACATACGTTCTTTTAATAACCAAGCTACGTTTAATGTATGTAATGCAACTCTATAGCAAGAAAGTATAAATTATCTCTGCACCTATCTCCTTATAATCACTTGATTTTTGTTAAAGAATTAAGATTCATTTGTGGATCGACTTATCAAGGTGAATTTTCATTGCAAAATGAGTTATGGGACCTAAAAATTAGTTCGACTTAACGAAAAGTTCGAGTTATCGGAATTGGAGTTATCAGGAGTAAAAATGCATAGAAACCAATGGAAGAGAAATGGGACTTTTAAAAATAGTTCGAGTTCAGCGGAAATTCGAGTTATCCGAGTTTGAGTAATCGAAAGTAAACTGTACTCTAATTGGAATCTTCTCAGTATAAGCTTATTCTGAATGCATTCAAATGCTTGAATAAGGCGTAGTATATGTAGTAGAGTTGTCATTAATTCATAATTTTTGTCTTGGCAAGTCACTAAGAGAACATTCGAAAGAAAAAAAGAATTTTGTATTATTCAGGTACCTATCCCTCACCCAAGGCCTGTGCCAGTATGGTGGTTTATAAAGACAGCTTAGTGTTGTTTGGAGGATGGAGCCATCCCACACCTTACCCACTCCATCAGGTAAACTAACTTAAATAACCCTATATCTCACCCCTTCATTTAAATTATGGATAAATTACGTACCCTATATATCTTACCCATTCAGGTTAACTATGGATAATTTACCGTTACCCAATATCTTACCCCTTCAGGTAAACTAGGGATAAGTTACTGGTTTCCTATATCTTACCCCTTCAGGTAAAATATGAGTAAGATACCAATACCCTATATCTTACCTCTTCAGGAAAACTATGGATATTTAGTTACCAGTTCCCTATACCTTACCCCTTCAGGTAAACTATGGACCAGTTCCCTATATCTTACCCCTTCAGGTAAACTATGGATACGTTTCTGGTACCCTATATCTTTCCCCCTCTGGTAAGCTATGGAAAAGCTTAAGCAATCATGTGAACTATTGATAAGTCACCCTAACACCCTAAGTCTATCAGGTAACATAAACAGGTATAATGTTGATATATTTGTCCTCTATTTGTTTGCATATTACAAGCACTTTGACTTTCTTTTATGTAAACGATCCCACGCCCTACTAGAGTGCTTCTGGTCATATTTCTTCTGCATTTTCTTAATTTTCTGACGTACATGTATACATGTACCTATTATTCTCCAGAGGAATAATAATCGGCCAATGTATGAGGAGAGCTACTATAATAGTATTATTTATGAAGAGAAATTTTTTATGTCTGGACTGGTTTTTTCAATTTCAAGATTCATGCAGTAGTAACAGTTGTGGTTTTATTCTTTTAATTCAGAAAGACGCAGCAAACCTTGCCATCAGGGGCAGCTCTTTGACAGCCAACAAGATACATGTACTTCTAGATTGTAATGATTCTATAATCGGCAATTTTCTTTATTTACAGGCTGCCAGATACTTCTCAGAGCTACATATCTACAAACCGGAGTCTAACCGCTGGTTCCATCTGAATACCATGTCCCCTGTTAGCCCTAATCCTACAGCTGGTCACTCTGCCTCAGTGGTCGGAGATCACATGGTGGTCTTTGGTGGATCTAATGTTCCCTGGGACAGGTAAATCCTATTTTTGTCTGTCTGTTTTACTAAGTCAGAGTCTAATCGCTGGTTCCACCTGAGCACAATTATGTCCCCTGTAAGCCCTAACCCCATGGCTGGTCACTCTGCCTCAGTGGTTGGGGATCACATGGTTGTCTTTGGTGGATCCAACGTTCCCTGGGACAGGTATATATGTATATAAAATACCATTGTAAAGCAAAATGACACAAATGGATCACTTTTCTTCTGTACAGGGTATCTGTATGTGACTGTTTGTCTGTTAGTCCATCTGTTAGTAAGTTGTTAGGCTGCCTTTGGTGGATCTATTGTTCCCTTGGATAGATATTGTAACTGCATTTCTGCATTTAAAGGATAATCAAATATCCAACATTGCACTTGGTGGCATACTTTTGCATACTTGTTTGACATCATAATAAATTGTTCTGAAAGGCCTCTTTATTATGACATCATAATTTATAAGTCCCCCAACAAGATGTCGGACATTCGGAGATTAATTGTGTCACCTGCAAAGTATAATTACGCTAATTGATCACTTTGGCGGTCTGATTTTCTAAATGTTTGTCTAACTATCGATTTGTCATAGGCCATACCTTTTCGAACAGTAAATAATAAGTTTGTAATATTTTACATGCATGTATTTTCCTTGTAACGATGCTCTTGGCCTTGACTTACATATAGATGTTCGAAGTGCTCTTCTTAGAATTTAAGAATTTTAACTATAATCCACAGGTTCTAAATTTTTGTGTCGCCTGCCAAGCATAGTGACACTTAGGGATCACTTTGTCCGTTGTCCATCTGTCCATCTGTCTGTCACACCCTATATAAAAGTGATTCCTAAGTGTCGCTATGTTTCGCAGGCGACACATGCATTCCTTGGAATGATTTTTTTTTATGTTTTTATACTGATTATACAACCACTGTTTCAAATCCAACGAATTGTTTTTCAGAACGAACGACGTGTGGGTTTTTGATTTCATTGACATGATGTGGCAAAGGAAACCAACGTCCATGAAGAAGCCAAATCCAAGATACGGACAAACTCAGGTTTTCTATTTAATATTGTTTAAATTTACTCAATTTGTGCAGTGGACAAACAAATCTCTGAAAAAAAATTTTAAAAGATGTCTTTAAATAATTTCTCCCAATTGACCCTTCCGATTGTGGGAAAAAAATGCAAAATTTTGTGACGTCACAATGCTTTTACCTCGGACAAACAAGCTTTGAAACCTCGGTGAAACATTGAAATTGCATTGTGAAGTCATGGAATTTCTCAAATTTTTCCCGCTTTCGGAAGGGTCAATTGATTTGCATTCATATTGAAATAGTAAAACCTTTATTGAAATAACTGTTAATATAAGATATTTTATGAAGCATGTACTCATACAGTAGAATTTGTAGGGAAGAAAACAGTATTTGTATACATACATGATTTCAATGAATTATAGCCGATCTATTTTGAGAATGAGCATTGCCTAAGAACAATACATTTAGAAGTAAGTGTCATTTTTGTGTGTCGGCGCTGTGGTCTAGTGGTAAGGGGGTCGGACTGGTGACTCTAAGGTTGTTGGTTCGAGCCTTACTAGGACCATGGGTTGGCCGACATATACTCTTCTATGTTCCGTGTCATATACTAAAACTGTCCTTGTCTGTGTATTGTTTATGTGTTTGTGGTGTTTTCTCATAAAAAAAGTGTTATTTTTGTAAAAAAAAAACCAAAAAATTCGTAGTGGAAACCATAAGAATAAATTCATATTTATCATAAATTCTCACCTTTATTACAGATAACGCTGGACAGACATCATATCCTGATCATAGGGGGCTGTGGAGGTCCTAACCAGGTAAACCTGTCAGCCACACCATTTATTTTAGTATCAATGTATCCCTGTTGTTCGGAAAGAAATCACAATACCAAAAAAATAAATATTGATATGTTGGGTAATGATTTCTTCCATGATAAGTGATGAGATGATTTGAGTTGAAAGCACATATATGTATATACAAATGCTATGCCAGTGTATTGGTCCTTTAAACAAAGAAAGATGTACACATACCTTTAATCTTGATCAGTCTTGAATTCAATCGGTATGTGTTGATTAAAGCAAAGAGATGACAAAATTGTGGATATTGATTGTTTATTGTTATTTATATGTACATGTGTATATTAGAAAATTACTTTTATCTCAAAGCTCTATGAACATGTACAATGTATTTTACTACATGTACATGTATTATTATTTCTAAAATTTTAATTCAATGTTTGTCTTTATTGTAGATTTTCAACGATCTCTGGCTTTTAAAAATGGACACCGATCCATGGACCTGGGAAGAAATCACCGTAGAGAATCCTCAGTTCTCTCCCCCTCAACTCTGGTGCCATCCTGCTTGTAAAGTAAGTTTTTAGGGATAATTTTTGTCCCCTTTTCAGAAGCTTAAATGAACTTTAAGATTTTTCCCCACCTATCTGAGTTTTTATCTGTCTGTCATAGTATTTGTATGCTGCCTGCAAGACAAGGTAGAAATATATGGATCCAGCTCTTTTCTGTCTGTCTGTTGGTCTGTCTGATAGTCAAATTTTCACATAAATTGTTATAACTTGCTTACTTCCATTAGACTTGCAGGGGTTGTATGACAAAACACAACACATTATGTGGCAAACGCCACACCCTATGTGGCATTCAAATCAACCTTGATCTTTTCTTCAAAAAAGACTCAGACGTCAGTTTTCCTGTTGGTCTATCGGTTTTCTTTATAATTTATCACGAAAGATTAGTTGCAACCATTGGTCATAACAATGAAATAAATTTTTCACAATGTTATTCACTGTAAGTTGGAGAATTTTGACCATTGAATAAGTGCCTGTTTACTTTATCAACAATGTAAATCTCATCACCAGTGGCGTCCAAGTCATTTTATGCCCCTACAAATAAAGGGCGAAATGCCGAATGCCTTTGAGGATCAGTTAAGCTAAAATAATTTTCGGTCAAACATGTTCTTACCTGATCTCAACTAGTGTGAGAGAAAATCCTGAGAATAGAACATTCTCAAGCAAATTTTTTTATTTTTCACATATTCGTCTAATTTTGATATACATGTACATGTACGTCTACTTTGTAAACAGGTTGATGACAAAGTTGTGTTGTTAAGTAAGCCAATAAAACCACCCCCCTCCAAGGAGACCTCCGAGCAGCCACATATAACACGTCAGAAAATCTGGATCCCCCCACGGGAGGATCGTAGTCAACGCCCATCCTCACCACAGCCTGGACCCTCCAATGCAATAGGTCAGTAGGTTATTCGCTATTTTCGAAAACCAGAGTTACTTCCCATTTGAGACGGCATCTGACGTAGACTGATTATGACATCATCAAATTTTATGGAAACAGTCCTAGACGTCTGGGAAATGACTGCATGAAATCAACGTTACCATACCATTTTCATGACGTCACAGTGGTTTTAAGTAAGATACCATCTGTAAGGAGAAAAAACTCTGTATTCCACAAAGACACGATAGGTTACTGAGAGGTGACTGAAAGAGGCTTTTTACTGTTAACATGGTTAAGGAACTGCCAATTTTGAAAATGGATTTCGAATGTGCTAAAGCCATGTAAAATAAATTGTTTGATTCTCAGACACTGCCACACACTATACATGCTATAATTTGTCACCATCGAGTCGTATTTATTATTATATCCTCAATGTCTTCATTTTTATCCAAGCGCTTTGATGAATATGAATTATCAAATTCTATTGATTTACTGTAAACCGTTTTTGTGTCGCCTGCGAAGCATAGCAATACTTAGGGATCACTTTGTCTGTTGTCGTCTGTCTGTCACACTTGGATGTCACACCCTATAAAAGTGATTCCTGAGTGTCGCTATGTTTCGCAGGCGACACATGCATTCCTTGGAATGATTTTTTAATTGCGAGTGGTTTTTTTTTTCGCGATATTCGCGTGGTCCTTCGATTTGAAGTCCTTCGATTAGGAAATATAAAATGCCGCAAATTTGTCTCAATGCATGTGTAGTAAGATACATTCTTACGGTGTCATGAAAATAAAACGCGGCAAACCAGTCACTCCAGGTGTGATTGCGAACTTAAGACCCCGCGCATAAATGACAGTTTACAATAATTGAACATCTTCAGAGGACAGTAAAGTCAAACAGTCATAGAGAATTGTTCTAACAGTACATCATTGTATCAGTGCATTTTATACATGTATTTTCAGATTCCCAGCAAGGTGCTTCTGGACGTTCTTTGTCAGACAGCAGAGATTCAAGTATGGATACTGACGATAACACATCTCAGGCATCGGGAAGGTCAGAGTTCAAACATCCAGGAGATGTGTCTGGGTCACCAAGGTCAAGGGATAGAATGTCAAGGTCACACAATCAATGTCAGCTGTCCAGTGAGAGGTTACAAGCTCACAGCTATGACACAAGCTTCAGTGTTCCCTCAAATCAGGGCAGGCTACAAGCATTTGCCGTGTCTAATTCTGATTCAGGTCAACCTGGGCCATTTATGCGACCCAGTGCGTCAAGGAATCGTGAGAAACAATTAGAAGCATTGAGAAAATTTGAAGAGAAATTGCAAGAGACATTAGCCAATCAAAATCGAGGACAGCCCAGTGCCAACCAATCAGAAAACAAATCCAGATATTATAAGAGTCCTAAACCCAAAAGGAAAGAGCCAGTTGCACCGATGTTGCTTCATGTCCTTGACATTTCAGAGGTCACGACCTCCGGGGTTGCTAGGTGGCGTCCTGTAGTGGAAAATACATCATTAAATGCCGCAGAAGAGACTGTGTTCTATTCATTAGTACAAGGCCGCGGGGAGTTGATATTATTTGGAGGCGTGCAAAAAGACATTCAGTCCATGCAGAGAGGAATGGATCCGAAATCTCACGTAGTCAGTAACAACTTGTACATATTATCTCCTAAGAAACACTATTTGTGATTGGTGTAGTCACAATATGTTTACTTGTTGCTTAGTTACTGAATCATACTTTTTTTTTGCATATACTTGGTTGCAATATCCAGCTGTTTTTTTTTTTTTCATTCTGTGGAGGAGTACAAGTAGAGTTTTATCTTGTTCAAGGCTATGTTAAAAAACATTGTTTTCATGTCTCTGTCTAGCTTCGATATTTCGCCTGCCCTACACATTTTTTTCTATTCAATTATTCATTGTGTGTGAGAGGGCTTCCTTTTCCTCCCATAGACTGATGTGGTCCAAGCAGATTGTGCATCACACACAATAAATAACCTAACAGAAAAAAAAAATGTGTGGGACTGGCAAAATATTGAAGTTATTCGGTAGACATACTTTAATCAGATAGAATAAAAAAAACCATCATTGTTTATGAAAATTATGAAGGTACATTTTTCGAGACAAGTAGGCCCTAATCGTATATTTTCCTCTATAAATTCGTTCTTTTTGAAATACAGAGTTACTTCCCATTTGTGCAAGTATGTGACGTCAGCGTATTGTGAGGTCATCAAACGCTATGGAAATCAGCGTAAAAGTCAGGGAAACGGGAAACAGTGTTACAAATGTGACGTTTTCAATGAATGACGTCACAATGCTTTTTCGTCAGATACCTGCACAAATCGGAACAAAGGCCTGCAAAATCGAAAAGACGAAATTCCTCTATCTAGTCAAAAGCTTATGGGCATTCTAATTTTTATCTTTTTCACTTTATCATTAGATATGTTAGACCTTGTACGGTATATCACATATTTATCAAATATGTATATCTGAGGAACAGTTTGTCATGCAGGCTTATGACATATTGTCCAAATAAGTCAGTCAGTCCAACTGTCTGTCTGTTCACCTCTATGTTTGTCTGAAGGTGTTTGTTTTTCAAAATATGAAAATAACTGCTTTAGTCCACTAAATCACTACGTGAAGGTGATCTTGTGAGCGTACGTTATTACACGTAACTTCACAACTTTCGCAATAATACTGGTGGAGAAGTAATTATCGCCAATTTTTAAAGCATTTTTTGCTCTATTTCCTTTAATTTTCAAGACTTGCACATGAAATTTGGACAGCACAAACTAGAACCCTGTACCTGTATAACCATAAATTTTCAATTAATTCTGATGACTGGTACTGGTTTTATAAGCAATTAATATGTGCTACTTTTAAGCACTCTTTTAAGAGGTTGGAGAAGCAATTATCGCCACAAAGGACCATTCTCGTCTAATGTCCAAAATATTCCAACTAAAATTATACCATCGGATTCCTCTATTCTTTTTCTAATCAGTTGTAATAAAAAAAATTGAAAATAGTGTGAAGTTTCTTCAATGAATGAGAGAGAAGACAGCAAGGTGCATCGCCATTGCCCCCGAGGAGCTCGGGGAAAGACGAAGCATTTTCATGAAATTTAGCTGCTGAAATCTTAGCTTTCATTGCATGGATTCATTTGAAATTTCATATACAGTTCGAAAAATATAAGAAGTATTAGTGCTGAAAGAATCAAGTCTCTGTCATTAGTATAAACAAAGTTAATGGGCAAACGGCGATAATTACTGCTCGGCGATAACTACTTCCTGACCAGTAGTATGGGTTATATATTAAAATAACAAGTGGAGAATACCGTTAGATATTTGCAAAAAAAAAAAAAACGAAATGCTATTTATATAAATAAATACAGTTACATTAAAAGTACCCAATCAAACGTTGTTATGATATGTTACCGTGACGACTGTGGAGTTGTAATTGTTTACAAATAATTTCATTGGTCTTCTTCTTTGAAGAAGCAAAATTAATTTTACGAAGAGAAGATGACTAAATTGAGGCCTAATAATTCTTATGACGCATATTTGTGTTCTTTTTTGTACATGTACATCTTGCCAAAGTCTGAATTGTTAGAGCAAATTTGGCATATCTCAATGCTATTTACCTTCTGCTTTATTCTGAACATCTAATTTGACGGCAGTATTATGTTTTCTTGTTTACTGATGTTCATTCATAGTTTCTTAACTTTGTTCGTTTGAATCATAGCAATGCATAATACATATCAACTGTATTTTTCAGTCCTTAAAATTCTAAATATTTTCTTTGAGTACAATGCTTGATATGTGCATAACAAACTATGAGAACACCATTTAGATGCGTGTAAGGAAATAGAAAATGAGGTCAAACGAATGAAATTTTGGAAAAATCAAGTGAAATTGCTGAAATAAAAGAGATGAAGGTAAATTATTCAGTTGAAGTTTTTAAAAATTGCAATATGAAATAAGTGAAAATCAGAAAGAATGCAAAAAAAAGGCTTCAATCAATGGAAGAAAAAAAAATTGATAATAGGAAGAAGATTTGCATGTTAAGGATGTACATTTCATTAATTTATAACTGTCACATTTATGCATGAAAACAATTGAATGTAGTATTTAAATGAATTGTGTCAAGTACAAACAGAAAAAATGTGAAGTATGATAGAAAAACATGCTTGAACCCAATAATAATCTTATGAGTCAAATTTGTCATTACATTTTTTCGTTAAAACTACAGTACTGTTATTTGAATCAAGTATGAATTCCTTCAGCATGTATGAATTATATGTTCATTTAAATCAATAAAGTTTTGAAAAAGATATTTACCTTTGCTATTTTTACATAAAAAGAATATGTGTCTTATTTCGTATTTTGTTACGGGTATGCAACACACAACAAGTGCATTTATCGTTAATGTAATGCACATTAGCTCATTTCGTGTGATAAATGCATGTGCTGTGTGCTGCATACCCATTACAAAAAACAAATTATGACATTTATTCTATATTTATGCACCACAATTTTAAGTTTCATGCATTCTTGTTTTCAGAAATAGCATTTTTCCAAGTGAAAGGTGATGTTAAAATTTAGGTTACTATGTGGGTTCAGTTTGCAGCTTATAACAGCTAGCATGTTTCTTGTAGAGTTTATATATTGTGACGTCAGGAGCGTTTACATGCTGAAATGCAACACTATTCTTTCAATAGGGCTGTCATGATATGCTAAGCTCACGATACAATACGTATCGCGATATTTACTCACAATACAGTGGTATCATGATACATCATTTTTTTATGTAGATATGAAGGCATTTCTGTAATTTGTTGGATATTTCATTAAAACAACAACAAATAAGGATCATTCATAACTTGAATGCTTTGAAAATTATTGTATTGACTAGAAAAAAAGTATAAAATTCCGAAGTTATCTTTGACGACTCGGCGTCGAGCATCACCATGTTGATTTTTTAAAGATAAAACTAAATGCTGAAAATGAACAGTAAATCAACGATGTGGCCTCTTCTCATATTGTGTATCGAACCGTCGTCAAAAACCGTGGTGAATTGAGAACCGCGGTGAATAGTGACAGCCCTATCTTTCAGTACCTTCATCTTGGGGAATTACAATGGTTGTGCATACAAAAACTTTGTGCTATATAAGCTAACCTGAGCTTAACTCCTGTACACGTGAACTATTGTCATAGTGTACCATCCAATTGCCATTTTCGGCTTCTTCTCCAAAACTTCTGATAAAACTGGTTGTCAATGAAGTACGAAATACATGTATACTTGTGATCACCTGCAAGTGATTTTGTATTCTGTCCGAATACGTTAACAGGTGAAGCCCTACATGCACATTGATATTTTATGGTAATTTTTTTTTCTATATAACCATCATAATTCGATAGTACTTAGATTTTTGCAATAGCAGTCATTTCTAAAAATGGAAATCACTGAACTCTAGAATATAATGATCAAATGCCTCTTTGAGTAAATCAAATATTCAAACACTGATAAATAAAAAAAAATCCAGAACCGTCGACAGCAAAACACAAATTTCTTTTCTTCCAATTCTAAGTAGATTACATTCCATCAGTAGCAACCATATTGAATTTTCTATTTATATCTTGTTCACAAGTCCTTTATCGAGGCACAGCTCGGACTTTATATGGTTTAGGACTCAGTGTTAGTCCAAGATTTCCTTTCACAGAAGGCATGTTCATATCATCCTCAGGGAGGAAGGTGAATCTTTGTACGATAGAGACAAGGAAAATAAACAATTCTATTCTAGCCAGTGCTTCACCCATACAGACACGTGGTCCTGAAAAAAGGTTTGATTGCATATAATAAGGAATTCACTTTGCTAAGATTTCATAAAATAATGAACAACTTGAGTGATGTTGCAAGTAAGCAGGAGATGTTTGTTCACCCAAAGGCACCTTATCCTTACTCATACCAGGGCACCTGATCCTTACTCCAGGGCACCTGATACTTAATCACCCTAGGGCACATGATCCTTACTCACCCCAGGACACCTGGTCATTACTTATCCAGGTTACCTGATCCTAACTTACCCCAGGGCAATGAATCCTTACCCCAGGGCAATGGATCCTAATTCACCACAGGAAGCCTGATCCTTACTCATCCAGGGTACCTGATCTTTATTAAACCCAGGATGAGTAAGGATCATTATGCAACCAGGGTTCTGGATCCTTACTCACCCCAGGGTACCTGATCATTAATAAAACCAGGGCACCTGATCCTTACATCGGGCACCTTATTGTTACCAATGGCACTTGATCCTTACCCTGAGACAGCTGATCCTTACTGACAGAGCGGCACCTGATCATTGCTCACTCTAGGGCACCTGTTCCTTTCCCAGGAAACCTGATCCTAACCCCAGGGCACCTGATCCTTACACGCCCAAGGACACCTGATCCTTCCTCACCCAAGGCGCCTGATCCATACTCACCCCTGGGCACCTGCCTTATCCTAGCGCACCTTATTCTTACTCACCCCAGGGCACCTGATCATTACTCACCCAGGGCACCTGATCCTTACTCATCCCAGGGCACCAGATCATTACTAACCCAGGGCACCTGATCTTTACCCCAAGGCACCTGACTTACTCCAGGGTACCTGATCCTTACTGCAGGACACCTGGTCCTTACTTGCTCCATGGCACCTGATCCTTACTCACCTAGGGCACCTGATCCTTAATCACCCAGGGCACCTGATCCTTAATCACACAGGGCAGCCGATCTTTCCCTCATTGGTGATCAACTTTTTTAATGCAAAATATTGAAATTGTTTCATTTGATTTTGCAGATTTCATGGTTCAGCTCTGTATGTCCATTGATTGTGGTCTTTGTCTCCTGATTTTGGGTGTGACTTTCACTCACTCAATGGCTTGCACGCATACATCAGATAATTATAGTTTTCTGGATTATGCGGATTCTATCTAAGTCCGTATTTCTGACAGTGTGATTGCATGAATGTAGTGTGCTTTATTTATATTCGGAGTGTTATGAAAGTGTTAATTGCCTTAAAATTACTTGATTCTTCTCGGTCCCTTACAAACCTAAGTAGAGGTGAATTTTCAAACAAATATTGATTCTATATACATTACAGCAATTTAATTCACTAAACTTAAAATTTGAATTATTCCTTTTGAGGTCGAGAAATTGAATTTTCCTCACCTGACCAATCAAATCTCAGTTTACAATGTTTCAGCCAATGAAATTCCAACTAACATATTGAAGTGATTCACCTCAAACGGATTGGAATATAACTTTTTTGCAGCCTTGTTTCAGAGAAAAGATTAAGAAAACAGTACAGTACAGTCATTCTTACCTGTTGAAAAAGGTAAGATATCTGATTGTCTGCATATTTTGCCGGCATCATCTAGAAATCTGTTTGGATCAAATCTTTCTGGATTTGGAAACGAACTTTCATCTTCTGAAACGGAATATACATTAGCGAAAAGAATGGCGTCTTTTGGTAATGTATATCCTTTGTATTGGACATCCCTGCTGAGTGAACGTGGTCCCCCAAGGGGAGCAGCTGGTCTAATCCTGAGCACCTCTAAAATGACAGCTTCACAGTAAGGTAGTGAATCCTTGTCTGTCATCATGGGCATGCGCGACCTTCCGATTACGTCATCAATTTCCTGCTGCATGTTTCTTTGTACTTCTTGGTAATGGACCAAGTAAACGAGTGCCCATCGCAGTGTCGACGTCACACTCTCAGTTCCGGCATTGAAAAATTCTCCCAAAGTGATTTTCAATTGTTCGTCTGGAATATACGTATACCGTACATAAATATTTCAATGAAAAGAATGAGGAAACTGGTCACAGCGGAATACACATGTAAGGTGTACCAAACGAGGAACATTAGCCAAAAACACTACTCTAAACAACAGTGAACAATACACAAAACACATATGCAGAACATTCGAATAATACGGAAGTGTTCCAACTCTATACCTTCTTGAAGAAAATTTCAAACCAATTTAAAATTCTGCACCAGCTACGTGATTCGGATACTAGTATTAAATCTTCATCCATGATGCTGATGAGACGCTGACTCTTCCCGGGCACCTGGTCTCATTTCGGAATTTTGTTCATTCCGAGGTTCGCAGCCGTTCCGGTGGAAAATCTAATGATTTTGCCTTGCCTTCTCGACTATATGAGACTGAATAACAGTTAACTGATCGGTACATCTGTAATGTTTATGCTTCAAGCCAAAGTGCTTTTCATAAGTAGTCAAAATTCATTTCAGTAGCACCCTCTGGTTTCGGTACAATAATTATGTACTATAATAATAATAATAATGGACATAATAACTTTCACACTTCGCCATATTACATTGTTGAGATTGACAAATGATTAGATTGTGACAGACCAAAATTTGAAACAAGAACGACAATTCTTAAACAGATGAAGACAAATTGTGTCCTGACGCTGACTGTGGACTGCAAATCGCTATACAATAGCGAATGCTGTGATTTCCGTGCGCATATCCCTCCAATTTACCCGTATAGTCAAAGGTATTCTGAGACGTACAGCGGGTGCATAAGAAAAAGGCTTCTCAGTGTAAATGGCATCACAAACAAGACATTAAAATGTAGGTGCCTTAGGCAACACTCAAACACATTTAAAGATACAAAAAAAAACATAAATGGACCAATTCGTGATCTGCTGGCTGAAGTTAGCTCATGATAAATCGCCACAGAACTTCGATCAACTTTCAAATTGAACAAGGAATCAGAACCTCTGCTGTGAGTTGGACAGCGCCCGACGTGGAGTCCCGTCGTCACTGTTGGTCAATGTGTAATGCTAGTACAAAATTTTATAAAGAGAGACATATCTGGGCTTCAAAAATATTGTTCGACAGTATATTCTCGCAGTGGTATCAACCAGATGTGGATTATAAAGAATTCGAAGGAACTTTTAGAACATCTGAAATCCACTCATTTTAGTAGAGTCCATTCGATCAAAGCCTTTGATTTTTCGACACTTTACACTACAATTCCACATTCTAAATTGAAAGAAAGACTCGCAAAAATTATAAGTAATGCGTTTACAAGTAAGAACGGTAATCGCAAATACAATTTATTGTTGTAAACTATGACAAAACCTACTTTGTAAAAGAAAAGTCCGATTCTGAAAATAAGTACACTGAAACAGACATTATTCAGATGTTAAACTTTCTGATCGACAACATTTTTGTGGTGTTTGGAGGAAAGGTCTTTCAGCAAATTGTCGGAATTCCAATGGGGACCAATTGTGCCCCACTCCTTGCCGACATTTTCCTTTACTCGTACGAAGCTGAATTCATTCAATCTTTGGTCTCTGAAGGGAAAAGATACTGAGCTTCTTACTTCAACTTCACTTACAGATACATAGACGATGTGTTGTCCATCAATAATCCAAAATTCGCGGATTACTTGAGCAGTATCTATCCTTCGGAGCTTGAAGTCAAAGAAACTACAGAGACAAATAATTCAGCATCCTATTTGGACATAATGTTGTCCTACGACACTGATGGTCACATGAACACCTCACTCTATGACAAACGTGACGACTTCAATTTCAACATTACAAACTTTCCTTTTCTGAGTAGCAACATCCCTTCATCGCCTGCTTATGGTGTGTTCATATCTCAGTTGATACGCTATGCCAGAGCAAGAACCAAATATACGGATTTTGTTCTGAGAGCTAGGCGTCTTTCATATAAGCTTCTCAGTCAGGGATATGTTTGTGACCGACTAACATCGTCACTGAGGAAGTTCAACGGTCGATATGGGGAACTCGTCATACACTATGATGTCCCACTTTCCAGAATGGTGGATGATATTCTGTCATAGACCATTTGAACCATCCAACCAAAGATTGTTCTCTATATCTTCCAAAATGGAAGTAACCGGATGTGACAGTTCTACCGAATTGAAGCGACGGGTGTTGCATGCAAGCAGGAGATGCTTACTCTTCCTGGGCACCTGGTCTCACTCTCATATCGGGAGTTCGTTTCTTTTCATATGCTACGTTGTATGCCTTCGGTTTCTGATTTTCTTGGTTATCGATTTTGTGCTGTAAACAGGGATATGGTCATTATCCAAATTTGTCATTCATATAAAATATCAGCTTTATGATTTACCTGTAAATGTGTTCTCCTTATTTGATCCCCTTTTCTTCTGTTGAATCAAAAATGCATCTAGATAATCTTGTTTAACGTTTTCGTCCAATATAGCTTTATGCTCGTGTATTTCCTCAATGAACAGCTTTCTTGTTTTGAAGACGTCTGCTATTCGCCGCTTAACTCCGAACGGATCAAAAGGGAGCCATGCAGCGATTGGTAGAAAGATTAGTATGAAGCGATTCGAGTCAGATAAGCCCCTGTGTATCATGTCCAAAATGGAGAGAAGTCTTTCGTCCGAGTGTTCGAATCGTTTTCCAAAAGTGAGATAGCAAATTATGTTGGCTACGCTTGCATGGATGCACTCTCTCATGTCGAATGGTTTACCATCTGATTTAAGGATGTCGCTAATAAGCACCGAAGCTTCGAGCTCAATCTGATCATATATGTTCTGTTTTCCAAGTCCTAGTTCTTTCAATGTCTTTAGACCGAATGATCTGTGTTCCTTCCACAATGCTCCAGAACTTGATACGATTCCTGAAAGAAAAAAAGGAATATGTATGAGACATGCATTTTAGACAGGGATTTGATCTTGAAGTCAATAAGGAAATTTTACCTTGCCTTAAATTATCCCACTTCGTTGGAATTGCAAATACTTAAATATATTTCCTTTTGTAATTATTTGGTATACCATATGCGCATTTTGGCAAACAAAGTATCATCAGTGATTCTCGACGACCGAAAGAGAAGAAATCCTTAAACTTAAGTACATGAAGAGAAAAATTGTAATGTATGCCAAAGAGTCAGTCAAGGACAGAGCTCATGATGTCATGAGGAATTTTAAAATATCTTGCCTTTAGTTTATCCTACTAGTAACCCTACCGGAAATAGCTAGGCTTGTCTGGAATTGGTCTTATTGCTTCGTTGATTCCTTGCAAAGTATAAACGGTAAAAAAAGTCAGGAAGAAACACCAATGTTAAACGTCTTCAAATTCAATAACATTATTTAAGAACAGATAAATTTGCAGTATGGACCAGACATGCACGTTTCCGGTACTCAACCC
This sequence comes from Pinctada fucata, assembly GCA_028142955.1. Classification (NCBI taxonomy): domain Eukaryota; kingdom Metazoa; phylum Mollusca; class Bivalvia; order Pterioida; family Pteriidae; genus Pinctada; species Pinctada fucata. The sequence continues at coordinate 21,178,506 of AP027112.1, read as the reverse complement.
TCGTAAGTGATCCTCAGTCTAAACAATGTGAAATTTCCAAAGAGTGTGACAATTATGTCCAAAAATGTACCTCGAGACGTAGCAGGATGGGTGGGATATGATGCTACAGGACCCACGTTTTAGAAATTTTAAGAAATTTTGTTAAATGTAACAGAAATTGATCAGGGATGGATAAGGAATCTTCACTTTCCTTGTCTATATCTTTAAGCATTGTTTATGGATTATAGTCACACTTGAATTTAGATTAATAAGTCCCTTACGGTGAAATGAAGATAATTTGTCAATCTTCTACGCATGAGTCCGATTTCAGTTCCGCTTTTCTTAACTTTGGAATCTATATTGCAAGCCTGTGTCGCCTATGACCTAGCTTGTTGCAAGATGATAATTTGTATCGCTGCTTATGGACTGTTAGTGGTTTGTCTAGTTTTAATTTACTTATCAACTGAATTGAAATACCGTATACTGGTAAGTTTCCTGATAAATTACTTGTACTCGAAATCTAAAGGAGTATCTACCTATACCTCATGACATAGTTCTGTCCTTGGCATACATTTTAGATCTTGTTTAAAATTTCGCTCTTCTTATTCACTATTTGATTTTCCTCCCTTTCGGCAATCAGTATCGCTGATGATACAGTGTTTGTTGAAATGCGAATATGGTGAACTAAATTATTACTTTTATCAGTATGATAATTCTTACTCACATAAATACAGTACTTACTTAGTAATAAGGAAGGGCATATTGCAATATAACTTTGGATGTAACCTAGTAGCTTTTGTGCCTTGAATTTTGTTTATAAATTGAAGATGTTGCTAATCATTCGCTTGTCGAGAGCAGAGAATAGTTGTTTTTAAACGTAATTTTGTCATACCTAGTAAATCCGGGTTGTGCTCTGTTAGATAGGGTGGCCTATCCGATGTCGAGTCGCCTTCTTTACACAGCAGGTGCCTTAAAGCTTCATATCCATTCACAATAATGAGAGGTCTGTGAAGAACTGTTATAGTAAAGACGTTCCCATACTCCTTCCTCAATTCCTTGAATTTTTCCAGCAAACTTCCTAATTCCAGTTCCTTTAAATTCCCTATAAAAGGGGATCCACGTGGCCCCGGAGGCCATTTTCGACGGATGAAATTAAACCGAACCTCCCAAATAAGGAGGAGAATGACCAGAAACGCAAGCAAAAGAAAAACACCTTGAAGTATTACAAGCATTACTTGAATTTTGAATAAACTGAATGCAGCTAGCTTTCAATGGTACCAGGGTTCGTCAACTGAACGAATATTGCCAAACTCATAAATGATAAATATCACTGTATAAAGTCATGTTAAGAGTGCCCCATTTTTAAAGTCACCTTGCACGCGTGCATAGATAACGCTGTGTATACTGAGTGCACTTTTTAAGATACATGTATATGAATCCTAATATGATGCATTAGATCGATATAATCTACTGGTTCTTGCGACATGCGCACGGTTTTGCATGTTATTTGTCCTTTCATCCTCCCTCCATTATTTTGTCAATATATTTCGAAGCAATAAGCTTCTTAGACTTGATACAAAATCGCAAATTAAAATTTAGTATTATATATAAATGGGATGCCTAAAGTATCATTAAGGTAGATTCATTACCCGAAACATGCACGTCCGATGCACCGTGTTAAGATATCGTTCATATATCAGAGGTGGGAATAATTTATTCATAGAAACTTGTAATTCCAACTTTGGTTTCTTTTCAGAGGTGTAATTCATATTCTTTCCTGCATTTTGTTGTCTTGTTACGTTGTATTTGTGATTGACTTCATATACCGGTACATTGTACATGCACGTTGTGGAGCAGTCAAACTCGTTCCCCGTGACTGGATGTTTAAAGTGTAATAATTACTTCTCTCCAGGTCTGTGCCTGAAAGAAACGTTGTTTTTGGTCCTTTCTCAATTTGACATATATAATATTTTACTATTTCGGAAACTTGTCATTTCATCCAAAACTATCATCGAAATTGAAAGGAGTTTCATTAGTCGATATCAAGATATCAACTAATTCTAGATTCGTACAGGTTTGTCAACTTTCGATTTGATTCATCAGATTCAACATTGCAATAGGGGCAATTGTCCGATAGAAAAAAACATTCTTGTGACTAGTGAAAAACACGTGACCAGAGCTATCCACTTCACAAAAGTAGGACATGTCGTCATGACAACGCTTTGGCATCGCAATTCTGAACTGAAATATTGCACATTAACCTAACATCTACAATGATATTTTTTCTTGAACAATTTTTACTTTTAGACCAATTAGTGTGTGATACAGTAAACCCTATGCCTTCAAAATCCCTAATGACATTTCTGGATCCTTGGATCCATTGCATCAAAGAAACGTTTGGCTTAGAATGCGAGGCTGCCAGTGGGCTAATTAAAAAGTTTCTCACCATCCAGCCGACTAAGCTGTTTCGTTGAGGATACTCCATTTTGTTTGTATATTTTCTTTCCAAAGACAAATTGATAAATGCAACAAAGAAATTAATGAGCGATATAAAAATCGATAAGACTGTACGTAGTCACATAATTTAATAGGATTTTTTTTAGAAGTTTCCCCTTATTTCCCCCAAATTCTTTAATCGGAACCCTCCGCTTTTCCCGCGAATATATACTGAAAGGCTTTCGATTGGTCAACTTAATTTGTGTTATAATGGAATTTTCCTACCGCACAGGTCAAGCAATTTATGAATGACTGTGACTTGAGTTGTCTATTGCAAATGTACTATTTTCTAACTTTTCAGAATTATCAACACATAAGTTCCTATTGTGTAACCAGTTTTTTTGTGTGAATTTCATGCATTGCCTTACTAATACTACTCTTTACTCTTCATTCTAAGAGTCAAAATTTTAAACCTACATGTATTTTGAACCAAAAATTTTTTTCGCTTTTAAATAAATGTTGATATCGACCAAGCTATTTTGGAAAGCTAATACGTACTTGTTAACATATCTCAGCACCATACCTCCTATGTTACTTTGGTCATAAATTTCATTCAACTATGCTACTGACTCGACCCTACACAAAATTTGGAGCCGCACACTCTCTGCAACGTAAATGCATAAATTTAAATTAAAAACAAAATAAACCCAGAGGACGCTATACTGCAATACTTTTTGCTGTGTCAGAAAATCACTTCGGCATTTAATAATCAGGATTTACTATCCGAAACACGTGTCTGTATGTTGTTGACAGAAGCGATCAAGTTTCTCTTCAATGTTAAACGTCTTCAAATTCAAAAGCATCATTTAAGAACTGATAAATTTGCAGCATGGACCAGACATGCACGTTTCGGGTACTTAACCCTCGTCAGTGATCCTCAATCTAAACAATGTGAAATTTCCGAAGAGTGTGACAATTATGTCCAAAAATGTACCGAAAGACGTAACAGGATGGCTGGGATATGATGCTACAGGACCCATATTTTTGATATTTTTTGATAACAGAAATTTTCGAATGCGTTGAAGAACCGATCAACCGAAGTAGATCGAACTTGGCTATATTGCCCTCAGGGACTCCTTAGCTTTTTTCGATGATACGATCCATAAGTTATCAAAACATGCAAAAGAAGCAAGCTTATGCTTTGTAATTTACCAATCTGCACGTATGTTCTAGCATCAATACGTTTTGTAACTGCATCTCATGATCAGTCATTGCACATTGACAGAAATCCATGACAGACACTGTCTACATGATAATGTCGTCAGAAATGACGACTGACTGGGTCCTGATCACCTTAATTTAAACTATCTAAAATTTGGTTAAACTGCTTGCATGATTGAAGAAGAACTGCTAGTAGAGCACGGACTAGTTGTATCTAAAATTTTATTCACTCCGAGGCTCGCAACCGTTCCTATGGAAAATCTAATGATTTCGATTTTCGACGTTGAGACTGAGTAACTGATATATATATAGGTACTTCTCACGTGTTTATTGATATCTATTGGAATAATTATTTTCTTGAATGCTACTTGCATACTATTTTAAAATATCTACTTTGTGATGTCATCCTACACTGAGAGCATTTTCCTTTCTGATGTTATCTTTGGTGTTTCATCTTTGTGTCTTTTGTTTGCTTTGTTCTTGTTGACTCTGTGCTCGTGTAATTGTATGATGTGTGTGTATTTTGTACTTACGTGTGTTCATTCTGTAGAGGTCGCTGAAGCATGGTTGCATTGGAGATCTTTTTCACAATGTTCACATCATGTTCAAAGGACACAATGCAAAATAACAACAGAAAACAGCGAGAGCTATAAATCCGAGAGGACCACAAACAAACCGGGCAAAGACACCATTAAACCTTAACATATGGGTCAAGAGCATTAACATATACTGAAAAATGAAAGTGTTTGTGGACTTGCATATTCCGAAATGTACATTTTAAAATTTAACAGATATAGCCTGGAGATGACAAAACCCTTAGTCAAGTGGTCTCCACCTTTGATCTACATTTTAAAATCTTTTAGAACTTTGGCCATATCTCTGTAAACATGTAGCCATCTGATGACTTGGTATGTATACTCCTTGTAACAAGTCCTGTCAAAATTAAACAAAATGTTTTTCATAAAAAAAACAGATGTCTCCCCCCTCCCTCTAAGTTACTTTGATCTTGGGCCAAAATGCAAAATGATGTGAAACCTTTGAGTCATGGGCAACATCATACTAAAACATGAAAGTGATTCATTACATTGTTTGAGGTAAAGCCCAAACATGATTGGCATATACAATTTCATTATAAGCATATTTAAAGAAATTGACTTTGGTCACATGACCTTGGATATAGGTGATCTGAAACCTATACTCACTGACGAGGGTTAAGTACCCGAAACATGCATGTCTATTCCATGCTGCAAACTTATCTGCTTTTAAATGATGCTATTGAATTTGAAGACGTTTAACATTGTATGGATCATGAGCAACAAAAAACTGAATTAGTGATTGGATACACGGTTCAAAATATAAAGCCTAAACATTATTAGCATAGACAATTTCTGCCTGGACATGCTTAGCATATACAATTTCATTACCAAAGTAAGAAGCTACCTTAACCATGTGACCTTGGGACAATGTGATAAGAAACATTCAGTCCTTAGAAACAACATACTAAAATATGAAAACAATTGTAAGAAGGGTTCAGGAGATATAGCCCAGACAATATTAGTACGTACAATTTCATTAAAAAGAACTAAATGATCTTGACCTTGGGCACATGACCTTGGGTCAAGATGATAAGAAACCCTCCAATCCTGAGCAACAGCATACTATAGTATAAGAGTGATCCAGTATATGATTCCACAGATATAGCCCAGACTCAATAGCATTTACAATTTCATTAAAAAATGTAATACTTGACCTTAGTCATATGACCTTGGATCAAGGAGGTGTGAAACCTTTGGGTCATCAGCACCATCATACTAAAATATCACGTGATCCGATCACGGTTCAAAAGATTAAGCCTGGACATAATACATGTAACAAATACAATTTCATTTAAAATATACTAATTGACCTTGACTTTGGTCACATGACCTTGAGTCAACATGATGTGAAACCTTTACATGATAAGCAACACCATACTAAAATATGACGGTGATCTGATAAATAGTTAAAAGAGATAAAGCCCCAATGGGATAGCATGTACAATTTCATTAAAATGTACTTAGTAACTTTGACCTTGATCAAATGACCATGGGTCCAGGAGAAACCTTTTGGTCATGACTAAATACATTCTTAAACTTGAAAGCAATCCAGTATGCGGTCCAAGGGATAAAGCCTAAACAAGAATGTATCTACAATTTCATTAAAAATGTAGTAAGTGACCTTGGCCTTGGGTCAAGGTGATGTTAAGCCTTCGGGTCATAAGCAACAACATACTAAAATATGAAAGTTTTCTGGCAAACGGTTCAAGGGATATAGCACGGACTGGAATGTATGTAAAGTTTCATTAAAAATGCACTAAAGTGACCTTGACCTTGGTCACATGACCTTGGGTCAAGGTGATATGAAACCTACGGGTCATAAGCAACAACATACTAAAATATGAAAGTGATCCTGCAAACGGTTCAAGAGATATAGCCCGGACAGGAATGTATGCATAATTTCATTAAAAATGCACTGAGTGACCTTGACCTTGGTCACATGATCTTGGGTCACGGTGATGTGAAACCTACAGGTCATAACAACAACATACTAAAATATGAAAGTTATCCGGCAAACGGTTCAAGGGATAAAGCCCGGACAGGAATGTATGCATAATTTCATTAAAAATGCACTAAGTGACCTTGACCTTAGTCACATGACCTTGCGTCAAGGTGATGTGAAACCTTCGGGTCATAAGCAACAACATACTAAAATATGAAAGTGATCCTGCAAACGGTTCAAGAGATATAGCCCGGACAGGAATGTATGCATAATTTCATTAAAAATGCACTAAGTGACCTTGGCCTTGGTCACATGACCTTGGGTCAAGGTGATGTGAAACCTTCGGGTCATAAGCAACAACATACTAAAATATGAAGGTGATCGGGCAAACGGTTCAAGAGATATAGCCCGGACAGGAATGTATGCATAATTTCATTAAAAATGCACTAAGTGACCTTGACCTTGGTCACGACCTTGGGTCAAGGTGATGTGAAACCTTCGGGTCATAAGCAACAACATACTAAAATATGAAAGTGATCGGGCAAACGGTTCAGGAGATATAGCCCGGACACGATGTGTGACAGACGGACAGACAGACGGACGACGAAGGCAAAACCAATATGTCTCCTCCCCGTTGGGGGGGGGGGGGGGGGGGGGAGACATAATTTAAGGTACCTTTTATAATTGACCATAGCTTTGGCCTTCGTTTGACAAACATTAAAATTGGCCCCAATTTCTTCATCAGAAGAAGTCAAGCTCACATATTTTTTGTGTTCAAATGTGACAAGACATTTGGTACCCATGTACCAAAATTTGATCGTTCAACCTTGACCATGACCTATGACTTAGAGAGAATTGAACAATTTTACACGAGTCACATACCTACTTCACCAAAGGGCAAAGGAATCTTGTATTTACCTTTTGTAAGAGAGGCATATTTGATTGTGCTTTATTCATTTCCATTTCTTTTTTGCTACTTTTGCATTTTTGCTTGCGTTCTTGTTTTGAAAGAAACCTTTCGCATAGCCAGCATGGATTAAGGTACAGCATCCCTCAGGTCTCAGATGCTCATATTTCCTAAAAAACAGCTTTTACAATATTTTCATTTCCATATATTCAAAGCCTATGTTAAACCCGATATACAAACAAAATATAATTTGTGGTTTCATGATTATACCGAGAACTTAGCTGTTTGAACTTAAACATATTACCACAATTCTGACCTGAGGGATACTCTACCTTAATTAAAATTACCAAAACAATTTAACAATTTCATGAACTGTTTATTCCATACGTGCCAGATGTCCCGGCAGGACTAAAATACAAATATTCATTAACATAATCAAATTCATACTAATAACAACTCAGATCTATATTGAAGCTGATATGAAGACAAAGCATTGTAAACACCTACAACTGCTGTTGATATATATATCGGTATTGTATAGCCTTACCCTGGAAAGTACTGTATAACCAGACATTTTTTGTGAATATCGAATTTTGCAATCAATATTTTTGTATCATTCGTTTTGCACTTACTAACACAGAGGCATTTCTATCGTGAATATTTCCCCTATGCATAACGTCTTGATGTTATAATCGCAAAATTTAAGTTCCCCCAGCGAAAATAACCACGTTTATAGTATTCAGACAGAGATTTCATATCACTCTTCCCATAATTGATGATGTTTTATCATGTATTGAACTAGCTGCTGTAAACGTGGAAATTTTCAGGAGGGGGTAATTATTGCCATTTCGCGAATCGACTGATTTCGCAAAATTTTTCCCTAAAGCAATAATTAACCCTACAGCACTTTTACAAAGACAGAGGTGTTTCTGTAGCGAATATTTCCCCTCTGCAGAACATCTTGATGTTGTAATCGCAAAATTTTCCCCCAGTGAAAATAACCACATTTACAGTATTGTCATACATGTAGTATAAAACCAGTATGTTACTGTGCATGTACATTTATCTTCAGTAAGGAATCGAAAATGCCCTTTATGAATATCTTGGAGGTACAATTATTTGTAAAACCCTATTTATGTACTGTGTAAATATTCCACAGGGAATGTTGATGAAAGTATATTTATTAGCTCCTTCGATGTTTCGGCCACAGGCCTTTTTCAAGAAAATGAACTTTAAAAAGTAATCAATCACATTTGGTCAGTTGTTTTCATAATTCAATTGAAATATGTTGTGAGCGTTGACTTCTATTATCCCTTGTGACGTTGCGCACTGTTTATTTTGGCGCGTCACGCCCGTTATGGCGCCGAGCTCCTTGTGACATCATAACGCTACTGTTGTGCATGGAGTCTTACTCACATAGGAAATCCGGCCAAAGGATGCCCAACTCAACTTTCTATTAATTCCATGAGGTGTAATTGTATCCAGGCGTTCTATCAACAAATTTTCATGCACTCTTAAGGCCGAAACGTGGAAGGAGCAAATAAATACATGTATTTATGTACTTTCAAAAATACTCAAGGAAATTGCAAAATTTAGTATCTTGCATAAATTTCTGCTTATACAGTATCCTGTCTGAGGTTACTCAAATAAACAGCTTCTATTCTGCCTAAAATAGATTGAACACAATATTTTTCTCTTGAATTTGCTATAACGAACACAAATCTATCTGGAAGGCACATTGACATCAACAATTGAACTATAAATGCCCTGATTTACTCACAAAAATGTTATTTTCTATACACGAAAATAATTCTATACACAAAAATAATTTCAACAATTTCTAAAAATATACAAGTATATTGGCCTTGTGTTGAGCAAATTCTAATGAAATCATCTGGAATGAGCATCATTACTAGAGTCCTTGAAATTGCTATACAATATTCTCAGTCTATCCCAAAACATCAAACTAAGCACAGTGTGTGGTCCAAGTCTAAGAAAAGATGGTCCCCAGCCCTTATAAAATCCCCAAAATCCCTCGGTACGGTATATTTTTGTGAAGCAGTCTATGAAACCATTGTAGTGAAAGCCTTTTCCCTTAGCGTCAACTCCCTGGTTATAGAGTCTCGTGGAAACTACGTCAAACGGAGTCATGCAGACTGTCACTGTTATGGCACTCATGAAACTGGCACCAAGAGTATTTAACCAGCTGTGTGACGGAAAAATCTGAAACAGAAACGAGAAGCACAAGTGCAATGAATAGTGTCTCATTAATCGAGTTACATGTACAGTACCTTATTATCATCATGTATCATGTATCATGTATCATTACAGGGGTTTTTTTTCCCTTGTTTTGGGGCCGAATTTCGGCCCCTTCCCAATGCCAAATTTCCTCTATTTTTCCCAAAAAATCACCCTGAAATTCCCAAAGAGGAATTATGAAAAAATCACCTGAGAAAATAAGACTCATAACCTGGAAATCAGCACAAAATGTCCTATTTCGAAGTGCATTTTTAAAAGTTTTTATTCATCCCTTGTTCAGTTCAAGCAAATCAATAGATTACCAGTGTTAATAAATGATACTTTAGGGTTATACTTTGATGAAAATTTATTCGAAAATTTTCCCAATTTTAGCAAAATGTCGCAAATTTTCCCGAATGAGACAGGCACAGGCACCTTCCCCAAAATAAAAAAAAAAACCCTGCATTATTTTTTATTATCATCATTATGATCTCACATGGCCTTACATTATATAATCAAGATTCTAATGCAACTTTGCTATAACGTCGATTTTCATTGTTTGTTTGATCCTTAGTTACGGCTGTAAAACGAGAACATACTAGGCTTTGACGTTGCTAACTTCTCATTTCGCCTTATATTTACAAAAACATAGATTGCATTAGAATGGGAATAACTAGAAACTGAAGTTGTATTTGTGGACGGTAAATGCAGATTTTACGGTGCTAACACGTCGCCAGAAAAACTCATTTTGCGACCGTAAAATCAGCATTTACCGTCCGCAAACATAGCGTCAGAAACTAATTATTCCCTAATTCCATAAAATAAATCAAAGCCCTGCATGCAATGAAAATTTACATTCTGGACAATGGTTAAACCTGTGATCTTGACTTGTGACCTTGGTTAGAGCCCATGATGCTCATTAAAAATAATGAATTTTAGGAAAGCTTGCAATACGCAGGTGCGTAGCTGGAGTACTTTTCGAGTGGAAGCACTTTAAATTTATAGAAAAGGGGTTCGGGAGTCGCCGAGGGCCCCAAATTGGCCAAGGGCAAAGTCATAATGAAGATTCAGGGGATGAAACTCCTGGAAGCTAATAGATTTTAGGCAGTTTTCTATATAAGAAATGACCCTTTGTACACGTTTTTGTCTATAATTTTTATAATTTTTCTTTTGCAGAACAATGTGGAAGCATCTGCGAAAGCCTGGCTACGTGCTTGATGAAATACAACTTTGAACCTAAATTCAAGTTATATTACAGTGCTATTTGAAGAAATTTTTACGAAAAACAGCCATTATGATCTGAAAACATGTATGCATAAGACAAAATGATTTTTCCCATTTTCCAATACCATGGGGTTGGAAGATCAGTCAAGGTATTACATGTATAACTAGATCACAGGCCTATCATATGGCATAAAAATAGAAGAAGTTTTCCCCAATCCTATTCCGAAAAATTGGAATACCAATAAATGTTTAACAGACAAATGTACAGATAGAATGCATTGGCTAGTAGAGCTCAGAACCTACTAGAAACTTAAGAATGTATACCTACCGCCCAATGAGTAACATGGTATTTCGCTACGCTAAAAGTCGACAATTGTGCCGCAGATCCCACCATGACTCTAGCAATGGCTGCCTGTACACCGCGCCACAGACCCAGTGGACCATAACTCCTATAGATCTGAGAGAAAGCATGCCCCATTCCCTTGTGCTTATGCTGATGACCGACGGCTATCTCATCTGCAGCCTGGGATTGTAGGTGAGTCTTTACCTTAAAGTGGGAGGAAATATGAAAAAGATCACGCAGGTATATAAGGAACCAACCATTCAATAGCATAGAAATAAAAGATGGAATTTTTATTTTACTTATCTATTCTAATACAGACTAAAAACCAGAAACTTTTATGTGTTTTGAGGAAATAACAATTAATCAATTCAACAGCTTTTGTTTAAAGCCTGAAAAATGCAAATCTTTTTGGCATTTTTATTAATGTTTTCAATTTGGGCACTATATTTTTCAAAATATTATTTGAAAGGTCTACTTGTCAAGTGTTATCAACTAAAGAAGCTTTACAGTGAAGAAGTTAGAACAGCTGTTTTCCTCTGATTTCTTTAAAAACTACAATTTATTTATTGAAATCTGGAAATATCGATTGGAACAGAAGGACAAAAGAAAGAAGACAACAGACATAAGCCCCGCCAATTGACCCTTCCAACCGCGGGAAATATTTGAGAAATTCCATGACGTCACAATGCAATTTCCATGTTTGACCGAGGTTCGAAGCTTGTTTGTCCGAGGTAAAAGCATTGAAACGTCACGAAATTTTTCATGTTTTCCCGCAATCGGAAGGGTCAATTAAAGCCAGGGTAAAACATATTGATGATTACTCCTTACCATATAGAAGGGGCTTCCCACTGCAGCACCTATACACCCTGCCGTGGCACCGGCCACTATGCTAAGCGGCACGCTGATCTGACCATTACTATTGGTCGTCCACCCTGAATTGACTAAAACTTGATATATACCGAGTCGAACTCCGTTCATGAAGAACTGGTACCAAAGCGCAGGTACAAGTCCACTTTGGAGGGCAAAGATGCCGTCAGTTTTTGTAATGGTGTAGATTGCATGCAGGGAGTTCCTAGAAAAAAATCAACAAAAATATTCAGAGCAGATTCAAGATAAGAGATGTGACTGTTTTTTAATTAGATTTAATATTAACACTGTGTAGCATCATATGACTTTAGTTGGTGAAACCACGAATGAAGAAAAAGCTAAGTTGGAGGAAAGAAAACAGGAACTGCAATAATTGCTTTGATTAAATTTTATCTTTTCATAGCCTATATCCTTGTCTAAAATGGTACTTTTACTATCCTGGATTCGTTAGTAAGAAAAACGTCGTACTTTTTACAAACATTGTGACAAAAGGTGTAGATATTTTTGTGAAAACCACCACAACATCGTGTATAACATATTTCGACCATGTTTGTAAAAACTACAATGGTTTCTTGATTGACAAAGAAAGAATCCTCAAAATATCATCTTTTACAAGGGCAATTCGGCTATGAAAAGAAAAAATTGAATCAAAACAATCATCACAGTACCTGTTTTCTATCCTCCAAATGAACGGTATGGCTCCATTTGTGTTCGTGGTTTCACCAACTAAAGTCACGTGATGCTACACAGTGATTAAGAATAGACAAATCTGATTGCACCTTCTTGATGCATCCTGATGCATTGTCATGTTTTCTATTGTGACGTCACTATGACCTATATATAACACTGCCGACTTTAGTGATGAATATTGTCCATCTGACTAGATTACTTGTAAATAACCTTCTGTACATGTAGAAGTTACCTTTGATACTTTCGTTGTCAGTTTCGTACCTTGGAAGTTCATATCAGTGAACCTGAATACCAAATACATGTACATATTTCAATACAAACAGAGGTGGATCCGTGAATCATTGTCCATTCGAAATGGTTTACTAATAAAATTATTCCAAGGAATGCATGTGTCGCCTGCAAAACACAGCAACACTCAGGAATCACTTTTATAGGGTGTGACATCCAAGTGTGACAGACAGATGGATAACGGACCAAGTGATCCCTAAGTGTCGATATGCTTAATTCGCAGGCGACACAATAAAAATGCAAAAGAAAGTACCAGTGAATGATCCTACCGGTATTATAATATAAAGTATTCTGACCTGTAGAAAATTGCATATTCACCACGAGCCTTCAACTCTCCTTGTAGCTGCATTCGAGTCTTTACAACTTCAAGAGGATTGGTAAAACAGCCGGCTCCGCATGCCGCCACCCCTCCGATGATAAATTCTGTCACCGTACCTTTCTTTGTGGTCATTGTTGGGGCGCAGATAATTATCCGTTATATTCTACAATTCACCATCACTATTTTTGAGTAATTTGACGATTCAGGAAATACTTGATGTCTGACTCCGATACACATGTAACTACATTCTGGCTACACTGTAAAATAAAATAATCCTTCAATTCTCAGAAACATAATTATAATGATTTAGCAAAACTGTTTGAGCAAAATTGTCCAGAAACTAAAGTACATGCAGGGTAACGCCAATATAAAGTCTTTTGCACAGCAGGCATACCGGTAATTGACAGTAAATTCATTAAATTCAAAATGACAGTGTTTGATAGGTAAGAAAGTTAAACTCTCTTGTGTCACTATATATGTGACATTTCAAATACTGGAAGCAATACGAAAAGATTGCAGAAACTTCTAACCAAGATTTTCCTCATGTTTTTGCACACTCTTTGACTGTTCTCTATATTCACTTATACTCTTTTTTTTTTCATATAAAATATTATATACCCGGTATATTGAAAAGGTATCCTTAGCATCCAACCCCCTCTGGATCTTTCATTCTCCCTTTCAAAACAGATAATTCAACCCCCCCCCCCCCCCCCACACACACACAAAATAAATTTTGTTTCTTTTTATTTCGTTTCATTTTGTTCCCATTTCGTTTCAGTTCATTCTGGTTTGTTTCATATCAGTTTAATTTTGTTCGTTTTGTTCAATTTCATTTCCTTTCGCATTTTACAGGTATACCCTGGGGGCTATATTATGCAAGGAAAATTTTTAGGAAATAGATTCTCCCTTGGTATGTATAACAAAATCATTGAATTTCATGCACAAGGGAGATGGGGATTAAATACCCTGCATGTACATGCATTTTTCTTCCACCCAGCACATTTTTGAAATGCGAAACTAAGAAGCTGTCTATCATCCTTTTATTTTACTCCCTTGATGTAACGCCACCCTCACTTTAATGCCAATTTGTTCTCTGTACAGATTGTTGGCATTATATCGGGGGAGCACTGTACATCATCACAAAAATTCACAACGCAATTAATGCATCAAACTTGAAATTTTCAAAACAAATATATTTAACTGACAGTAGGAAGAATTTCTAAATATTAGAAACGAATTTCTAAATATTAGAGAAATGGATTTCTAAATATTACAGAAACGAATTTCAGATTTTCTTAATAATACAGAAATGGATTTCTAAACATTACAGAAACCAATTTCTAAATATTTGATAATTTACAGAAACGATCGAATTCCTGAATGGGGTAAACGAATTTCTTAGGTATGAATTTCTAAATATGGAAACAGTATAAACGAATTTTGAAACGGTAGAAACCAATTTCTAAATGTTACAGAAAAGAATTTCTAAGTCTAAGATACGATTGTCTACTAAAAAATAGTAAGTCTTATATATAAAGGTACGAATGTCAAAGTCTTCACTTGTATGTCTAAGCCTTAGATACAAATTTCTAAATTGTGAAAACAGATTTCGCAATAGTTAAAATGAAGTTCTAAATGATGGAATTTATAAAAGAATTAAATTTTGAAAAACCAACGTGCCGATTAACACATCAATGGCGATTACACCCATTTCTGTTTTGAACATTCAGGTGGTGTTGATTAGTTTGCTGAGCTTGGGGTAATTAATGATTAGGTATTGGGTAACTAATTTTACATGAATTCACGCCTTTCAAGTTGTAAATATTTTCAATTTGTTTTTTTTTTTTTGAATGGTTTGATTAGTGTTGTACATCGGAAGACTTTTAAGAATCGATTATCGGAAAATAATCGGAAAGAGTAAACCTATCGATTATAGATGTAAATCTGAAAACAAAACCGTCCATGAAAAATGAAACACAAAAGATATAAAAATTGTATTTTTCTGCATAATTTTTCAGAAAACTTTGCTGAAAACAAAATATAACGCATTCAATTTCAAAGTGTCTGCCTGTTTACATGCAAGACAACAAGTAACGGTTTATGTGACATGTGAAAAGAGGAAAATAAATACCTTTACACAAAATACCTTTCTTTCAGCGACAATCGATTGTAAGAAAATGAAATCGATAATCGGAATCGAAAGAGTTTCAGCGATCGACAATCGATTGTCGGCGACAATTGGTTCATCACTAGGTTTGATATTTAAAAAAAGAGATTGATGTTGATGAGACGACAGCTTGCGGTCAAGGACAAAAACTCTAAAAGCTGGTTTATGCACTCAAAAAGAACTCTAGAGAAGTACTCATTACCCTCTATATATGATCTTGTGGAAACGAATGTGGACAGACGAAGTCTCGGGCGGGAGTTTAAAAAGAATGTCAACAACCACTGGAGTCAGGAGATCACTAGGTTGTCGTGTGGAAAAACAAGTCTGCGATACCTTAACACATCAAGTCACAAAGTGGGGGAACCCCACCATATATGGAAAGATGTCAACGTGGATACAATGGCTGTAAAAAAAGCGGGTATCAAAGCGAAACTTGTCTGTGGGGTGTATCCACTTCAGGTTAGCATTGCGAAGCGTATTGGACATGCTGGAAGCAATATTTGTCCCATGTGCAACATAGAACCAGAGGATATGGGTCACTTCCTGCTTAGATGCAACTGCTTGACTAGTACTCGATCCCTGTTCTTGGACAAGATAGAGAGAATCCTGCTTAACAAAGCCTTGAAGAGTATCGCACAAATCACTGAGGATATCGTTGTCCAAATTATTCTTGATGTCACCCACCCATCAGTTCCATTGGTTCTACAAGATGACGACACCAAGCATGAACTGGAATCCATAGCAAGGGGATTATGCTTCACAGTGCTAGGATGGCATTATTAACTTGAAGGTCATATTGGTAAAAATTTAAGCCCCTTGTCCCTACAGGGATTTTTCAAGGTATTTTACTTTGGGTCCAGGGTCCGGTAAAATTGGGAAAAATCGCGGTGTTTTAATGAAATTGGGAATTTCCAACAGTTTAATTTGATTCTTAATGGAATAAATCCTTACACAGAGATATAACTCCTTCTTATTCAAGTGTCTTCAGTAAAAAAAAACAAAGTACTAGTAAAACCATCTATACTTCAGATTGTACTTCAAAGGACATAATGATAATCTTCTAGGATCAGGAACAGGCATCTGTTCAGAGTCAGAGGGGCAACTTTAATGATCATGATCAATCAGGATTCAGATTCAAAGTCAGTGTTTGACGGGGAACATTCCCACTGTCCGAGTCGCCCTATTCTGTTACTGAACATAAAATACTTTCTGTTGTTTCTTTTATAGTCACCATCCAAAATTCTATTTTGAAGAACGTATCTCTCCTCTACAAAGAAGATGAAGATGTACTCCCTTTTGTCATTTTTTGGTATCAAATTTGCTGTTGTAAGACGACATAGTCATGGGTTCCCAATACTGGAGATACGATTTGATGATTAAAACGTAAACCTATACCGGATATAAGATTTCTGACCAATTTACACATAGATCTTCAATGTCGTATTTCTGCAATGTATTTCAGTCGTCATTATTTTGCTCTTTATTGAAGAACACTTCAAAAAATTATGAGGTTCAAATTGGGAAATTTCAACCATAAATTGGGAAAATACAGGCCATTTTGGCGTTGGGAATGGGTCCGATAATCGGACCCAAAAACGGACTTGAAAAATCCCTGCCCTATAAGATATGTCCTAGATATATTTTGGAGGTCTAAAGGTCATTTTATGTCTAGTTTTTGCTGTAAACTGATAGGGTGAAAACATTACTTTTTTTGTTACTTAATAAGAATAATGCATAACGCTGGATAATTAATTTGTATTAAGTAAAGTAAACTTGAATAGCAAATTCACCCCCCCCCCCCCTCCCCCTATCTTAACATCGATCACCCATCCCAGGGAAGTCCTGCTAGGGAGAGCTGTGCCGGTCGGGTCAAAGACTCGGGGGTCGCTACGGTAGCCGGATTGGTCGAACCGGTATGTTCTGAAATGGTTTGGGGCAGATCTACTCACACGCATACACACAAGTAATAAAGTACTCACCCCCCCAGAAATGACATAATTTAAAGCAATAGACACCCAAGATGGTTTTCCACTGTACATATGCCCTATTGAGCTGTATAAAGATAATGTAAATTGTTTTGTTATTTCCTCCCCTGGTGCTCCTACCATCCTTTTCCTCAAGTTAGAAACCCTATAATCAATTAATTTCAACCCTTAGTAGTTGTTTTCACTGTAAAAAAAAGTTTCTTTAAGGATCACAGTGCACTTAACATTTTTGTTTTAAACTTTTAAATGTAAATTTTTAACATTTTTAAATTCTTTTTATAAAATCTTGTAAGTGTTTAAGATGGTGCTCCTGAGTTAAGTTTTAAGTCAGTCCATGCAGTTTTTTTATGTTTTATACTATAACGGTACTCCAAGAAGTGGAGGAATTTATTATCAACCAACCAACCAAAGTTGATATCTAACAGATAAGGTAGATAAAACTGCATTAAAAAGGTTGGGGCCGAAAATGAAAAAGGCCGAGACCTCCAGGCCGAAACCTCTAGGCCGAACAAGAAAAGGGCCAAAACCTCTGCCTCTGGCAACCCATGCAAGTGCCCCCCCCCTTTTTTTTTAACCAGAGTTACATGGCCTATCTATTACTACAGACTATTACGCCTCGTGTTCAAATAAAAATCTTTTTTTTTTTTTTTAAATATTGAAAAATATCTACAACACATGACAGATATTCATTGAATGATCTGAAACACATTTTCTTACTTTCACTTTCCAAAATCATCCCGAACTAACCTGAATGTGAAGTCCGAGTCCGGGCCAGGCAGATCCGAATCCAATGAGAAGTTTGAGAAAATACCGATTCATGCAAAACAATAGTCAGGTTCCCGGGACAGGGATCCCGGGAACATGATAAGCAAAAGCAAAACATTAACCTTAAAACATTAACAAAATTAAGGAACTGCAATTAAAGTTGTGACTTGAATCCATCTTTCAAGGTTAAAATCGTCTCATTGATAGACTTTGAAAAGGTTTAGTTAAATAATGTCAAATGCACGAACGCTGAACAGGTCAATTTAAAAAATACTTCTGAATTTTCAGAAAAAAATGGAGGTAAGCAGTTGGCCACATTTTTTATTTGATAACGCATCGGTTACTACTAAAAGTTTGAAGCCGCTCACTTTTTACGAAAAAGTTGAATGATTTCATGTGCACATGGGCGCTAGTAGTATATACTTTTTAATTATTTTATCATCTTTGAATCATAATTACTTGAAGTACCACTGATATGAGGATTCATTTCCGAAACATGTATGTCACCAAGGACTTATAAACTGTTTATAAGTCCTTGATGTCACTGAAAAAGACTTACCAAAAGGAATTGGCATTTTTGCTAAAAAAAATGCAGTTTTAGAGAAGATGGCGATATTTGAAGTGTAAATTGTATGGCGGGAGACAACCTTATTGTGGGCTATTTTCTATAAATTTCATGCACAGAAACTCAAACTCTCTCTCTGTCTCTGAAAATTTCGTGCACATTTTTTCTAACTCCGCCATGGCGTGCTGGCGTATAGGCAGCTACGCCCCTGGTTGGAGGTAAAAAGTGTGCAAAACACCTTAATAAAAAAACTGTCTAAAGCAGTGGCGGATTTAGGGGGGTGCGGAGGGGGCGCCCCCATCCCCCGGCACTGACCCAAAATTTTCCAAAAACAGGTATATTTTTGCCCATTTTCAGTAAAAATCGGCAAAATTCGCCCCTTGACCCCCCGGCAAAGGGGGCGCTGGATCCGCCACTGTAAAGTATGTTCTTTTGAAAAGAGAATTAAAAGAATATCCCTTAACTAAGATAAAAAAACCCCAGGAACTAAATCGTGAAAATATGGTTTTGGATTCTATAACCTATCATAATTCTAAAAGATAGGGATAGTAAAAGAAGATGCGAGCCATATCTTATTCTACATTAATTTTAAAGATGTGCCTTGGCCGAATGGGTCATAAACGCTTGATATATTTTAAAACACATAGTGAGTATGGATCGTCGTCAAACTGTTGTAAAGTTAATTAATTCAGACTATTAATTTTAGAAATAGATTGCAATCCAAACAAATCGTGGTGGTAGTAGATACAAACAGTGCTCATCCAAAAATAACTTGTTGAACATGACGTCACGACCGGGAAGAATTTACAACTTAACAACGCCGTGATCCACTTAGGAAAACCTGAATAGGTGGGACGTTCATATGAGAAGTTTAACATCATACAGGTGACAAAAAGCATGGTAAGTTTGTAAAAAATGTAAAACACATTCTTCTCGACGTGATAAAACTAGATTTATCGATCCATGACGGTGCGTTTGATCGTAAGTGACCTGAACAGGTCACTGCGATCGCGCGATTAGAAATCGGGTCATGTTCAAATCAAATTGGACAAAATGTTTATAAATGAAATAAATAAAAAGAAAAACCATAGCATATAGTACAACCTATATTCTGACACCTTGTACTTTATTCATGTTTGATAGCTAGTGTACATTATAGTCCTCAGCTGGAATTATATAATATCTTGGCCTAAGGCCAACGATACCCAGTACATTTTCTTATGTACATGTATCATTAAAATTAGTACTGTTCAGTATCTGTAACAGGACAGTCCTTACTGACCTTTGATCATTTTGATACAAAAATCCTTAAAAGTGGACAGATTAGAAGGGGGGGGATAGGTAATAGGGAAGGGGCAGAGGAGTGATTGATTCAACATGTTCAAATTGTGGAAGGAGGGCCTCACTGTGCCCCATGCAGTGGCAGATTTAGGGGGGTGCAGAGGGGGCATCTGCCCCCCCCCCCCCCGGCACTGACCCAAAATTTTTCAAAAAACCCTATATTTTGGTCCATCTTCAATAAAAATCGGCCAAATTCGCCCCTTGACTCTGGCAGAAGGGGTGCTGTATCCACCACTGCCATGGGCATGATGGGGGTGGAGGGGATTTAGAAGTGACAAAGTCAATAATGCTCTTAAACATTGGGATTTCACTCATATTGTGTAAATATGCCTCTCAATGGACCTTATCTAAAATAGATGATATTGAATTTTAATTTTGTGCATTAATAAGTGTTGTCTTTTCTTACAGATACAGAATGGACTAGTGAGGTGTGCACTCATCTTTTACTGTTGGCTCCAGCTAACACAGTGTGGTAGGTTTACATATGTATATACTCTGTATTTTCAGCATTGGAGAGGAATTGACCCTTCCGATTGCGGGAAAAAAATGCAAAATTTCGTGACGTCACAATGCTTTTACCTCGGACAAACAAGCTTCAAACCTCGGTCAAAAATCGAACTTGCATTGTGACATCCTGGAATTTCTCAAATTTTTCCCACGTTCGGAAGGGTCAATTTAATTGTACAATTAAAGAATATTTTAAAAATAGAATATCATTATGCTTGGTACATATCTTCAAATTGGATGATTAGTACACTTTACTTTACATACATTTCCCCCCCCCCCAACTCAACATTATATTGATAATCATACAGTACACAGTGGCAGATTCAGGGGGGTGCAGAGAGGGCGCCTGCCCCCCCCCCCCGGCACTGACCCAAACTTTTCCAAAAACAGGTATATTTTGGCCCATTTTCAGTCAAAATTGGCAAAATTCGCCCCTTGACCCCCGGCAAATGGGGTGCTGGATCCGCCACTGATACATCATGTACAATACGTCTAAATGTTGAATCTTATATACATGATATACCAGGCTCAAATTGGACAAATGCGTGTATGGTTTTGTCAAGAGCGTTTGTGTATGTGGAATGGGAACTCTCCTCTTTTTCCTGATATACATGTATTACCTAAAATGCAGGTATTTCCCATTTGCAAAAATGAGAATGATTCGTACATATTACCATGATTACATAATTATATATATATGTAACATTTACCTCATTGAACATGTCTTGGATCTGTTTTCTAGCATCCCTAGAGAGAGAAAAGAGGGACTTATTCCAACTAGAGGAGGTGATTTATGATGGAACGGGACTGAACGCTCTCACCTACCTTAATGGTTACGGTTGTTACTGTGGGTGGGGTGGGAGTGGTGCCCCTGTTGATGGTATAGATGCGTAAGTATGGGTAACTTAATATTGTTATGGGCCTTTATATAAATATTGTCTATTTTCTTATTTTAAGGACAAAGCAGAGTCACAAAATTTTCCTACTTTTGTGCAATAGAGATTTCCAAATTAATTTTATAAAGAGAGATAATTCCAAAATAGAACAAAATCTTTCAGAAAAAAGTTGCCTGTAGGGAGTGACCTTAAGGGACGGTAAATGGGGAAATGACATGTCCATTAACTGCATGAATATTTTTAAAAATCTAAATCAAGTAGATTGAGTTCCCTGCTTAAAACATGTAAAACTTTGGAGCTTAGATTTAATGATTAAAAATATCAATTTAAATCTTGGAGCTCAGCTTTAATGATGAAAACTATCAAGTTAAACCTTGGATCTTAGCTTTAATGATGTAAGCTATCAATTTAAACCTTGGAGCCTAGCTATCATTTTAAAGCCAGCACAGAGCTCAGCTTTAATGATGAAATCTTTCAATTCAATCATTGGAGTTCAGCTTTAATGATGTAAACTATTAATTTAAACTTTGGAGATAAGCTTTAATGATGAAAACTATCAATTCAATCCTTGGAGCTCAGCTTTAATTATGAAAACTATCAATTTAAATCCTTGGAGCTCAGCTTTAATGATGAAAACTTGAATTTCAGCTGCTGTATGGCGCATGATAATTGCTATGGCAACGTAACAGCCAAATCTAACAACCAATGTACACCAAAATGGATGCACTACGTATTCTCCATGAAGAAGAATCAAGCAGGTCCCGTCCATAATATTGTAGAGTGCCTTGGTATGTATTGACTCTGATAAATAGGCTTAAATAAAAATAACATGTACGTTTCCACTTTCATACTTGATAAAAGTAGGGTAGGTAGGTCGGGAATTTTTTGTCGTTGGTAGCTTTTCACTGATAGTGCCAAGTATCTCCCCAAAAAAGGGGAAGGGGGTTCCAACCTACGATTTTGAAAAATAAATACTTTTGCAAATTCCAGGAAAGGGGGGGGGAGGGATAAGCATTTTTACTCTAGCCTCCCCACCAACAAAAACATGTATTTGTGAAACAAACATCATGTCAACATAAGCATGATAAGCGAGTGTCTTCTGTGTGAAGATCAAGTTGAAGCTAGGTCATGGTCAAACCTCGTTACCTAAAGAAAGCTAGGTCTTATTTAATGAAATTTACATGTTAGATATGAGCCATTTCAAATGTAGACAAAGAACGGGACAAAAATAATATGCCTTCTGATCTGAATCGATGTGGGAGTATGAAAATTTTCTAAAAATTTACGTAAAAAATCATTCCAAGGAATGCATGTGTCACCTGCAAAACATAGCGACACTCAGGAATCGCTTTTAAAGGGTGTGACATCCAAGTGTGACAGATTGATGGACAGACAGACAACGGACAAAGTGATGACTAAGTGTAGCTATGCTTCGCAGGCGAAACAAAAATTATGTAAACTTACGTAAAAAATTATTTTTCAAAAAATATGGCCGGGAGAATGAAAATTTCAATATCAGGGAAGACAAGAACAATTGTTCGTTTGATATATTGTTTAATGAATGTATGGAGAAAAACTATTAGCGTGATAAATATTTCTCAATTAGCTTATTTGCCAGTAATCCAGTCAGACAAACAGACATCACAAGATTTGGCGATATTTTCATTGTGATGTCGTGAAAGTAAATATCATTACAACGCATCTTGATGCATCATGTCTTGGCGATCAAACATTCCCGTACGAAATAATGAGGCTTATTATGCATGTATTTTCCCAAAATACAATGTATGGTTGAACATAAACCAAATTCTTGAAAAGACGCCTCATTGAAAAAAACAAAAAAAAAACAACAGAATTTACCAAATGATGTGTTGTCCAGTCTCTATGTGTCCAATATCTAGGTTAAGATCGGTCACAACTCTTTACTGGCAAATGACTCATACTGTGATCAAAATCATATTTCTGCTCAATATTGTGCTCATATTTTTATTTTTATTTCAATTTTAATTTCAGACAAGAAAAACCATAAATTTCCGAGTACACCGGACTTCCAAAACCCATACTACTGTCATTATCAGATCTGCTTGTGTGACAAAGGGCTAGCCGAATGTGTGGAAAAACATAGTAACATTTATAAAACGCACCCGAAAATGGATTGTAAGAATCCGTAAAGTGCTCGCCAAGTTTGTCTATTTACAAGAGAGAGTTACCTCCCCATTTGTGCATACACGTTTATGTATGCAATATAGACCTCTATAATACTGTCAAACTAGATGTGGGAAAACATTTCGTGCAGAGATTGCAGACAATTTTTGTTATACCAGAAAGGGGGGGGGGGGGGGGGGGGGGGGCAAAGGCTATGCCAGAAAGGGGGGGGGGGGTCAAAGGCTATACCAGAAGGGGGGGGGGGGGGAAGCAAAGGCTGTCTGAAATTTGGAAAAAATTTAAATCTAAAAAGGGAGAGCAATATGAATGTGTAGCAAAATGAAATTCTTTACAAAAGACCCGATATATCTTGAGTCTTAAGTTTGGTTTAGTTTCATAAAGTGCCTGCGTAAAATCTTATCTTCTGCGTAAATCAATCTATCTATTGACCTAATTAGCATTGTCTTCCATGAATATTTATTGACATATCAAATATCAACTTTATGCCAAATTTAGCTTAAATCAGCTTTCTTGGATACATTCGACAAAGGTTTTCATTTGTATTTTCCTCATTCAAAAAAGATGAAAAGGGCTGTGCCATTTCATTGTTTTGAATGGAGAAAAATTGTAAAAGAGATTTGAGGGTGAAGATTATTTTTTTCAAAATTAAGTCTGTATCGGATATTGACCTCATAGAGGAAGTAAGTCTCTCTTGCAAAGAAGACCAAATACTCAAGGAATCTCTGATTTTATCCAAGTTTTAAAAAGTGCTTAATGATTCTACATATATTTATTTTATCAATTGATTTGAGTCATGTTAGTTGCTGTGTACTTTATCAACGATAACGAAAATCTTTAAGGATCACACGTTTAATCACAAGTTTAAATCATATTAAAAGTGCTAAATAATTCTACACATAATTATTTCATTGCTTTTAGATGCTGTGTATTTAATCATTGTCAGATTATGAAAGACTAAAGAATCACATGTTTAAATCATTTTTAAGTGCTAAATAATTCTACACGTATTTATTTTATCGATTGATTTCGCTGCTGTATATTTTATCAATGATTACGAAAGAAGGATCACAAGTTTTAAATTATACTTAACGAACTTACTTTAAAGTTTACATTGTAATTTTGTTAATTCTCAGGTGCGAGTTTTTACTTAATTTTTCTCGAAAGTTTTTGCTTTATTTCATCATTTGTTTTTTTTTTTTTGTTTTGTTTCTACAATTAATGAGATCACTTATTGTGTAAAAGATCTGATTTTATTTGCAAAAATAAAGGCCAACAATTTTTTGCCATTTTTGAAAAAAAAAATCAGTATTTTGCAATTTTTTTTGCTCAAAAAGTGTAGTAAAATAGGAGAAATTTTTTGTGAAGAAATTATTGGTATGTGGTGCATTTAAAACATGTTAAATTGTTTTAACACTGTGTAGCATCACGTGACTCAAGTTGGTGAAACCACGAACACAAAATGAAGGCATACCGCTCATTTGGGGGAAAGAAAACAGGTACTGTTATGATTGTTTTGATTCAATTTTATCTTTTCATAGCCGATGTTCTATTTAAAAATGATGTTTTGATGATTCTTTGTTTGTTGATCAAGAAATCATTGTAGTTTTTACAAACATTCTGACAAAAGGAATGACGTTGCTGAAATATGTTAAACACAATGTTGTGGTGGTTTCCAATCACATATCTACATCTTTTGTCACAATGTTTGTAAAAACAACGGCGTTTTATTTTCTAACAAGTCAACGATTGTTAAAGTATCAGTTTAGACAAGGATATCGACTATGAAAAGATAGAATCTAATCAAAGCAATTATTGCAGTTCCTGTTTTCTTTCCTCCAACTGAGCAATTTTTTTATTCGTGGTTTCACCAACTAAAGTCACATGATGCTACTGAACTTTCTTATACGTCTACATTCATTTACATGTAATTATTTTAAGTTTTGTTTTGAATAAATTCTTTTTACATCATTTAATGGTCTCTTTTAATGTCTTCATAACAGGGTAGATTTATATACTGGAATTGGGCCATTTGTTTCTTTTGCATTTTTCTAGCCTTTTTTTAGCAGACATTTGCAAGTTAGTATTTTTGAAGCTGTACAATCTTACATATTTATGAATATTATGACCCAGTACAAAGTTTAAAGGAATTAGGGGTATAATACTCTACTTCCAATTGTTTTGATAACAGAAAAATTAAATACCACGAAGTTAACCGAAGACGCATGACTTCGGCAATGTTCGGGTCCATAGATTTTCATGGCAAGTTGAATGAAACATTGAAAAAATATCAAAAAATATGTTAAATATGAAATTTCTAGCTTTTCAGCGATATTGTCAATATAACCCTAATACCTTAAAAGTAAGGTCACGAAGGTGATACTACTCAAAGTTTGAGCTACTCATCAGGCTCATACTTCTTCAACTGAGTCAATAAAGCAGAAAAAGTAGGTCAGATTTGGTGCTACGGTCTCTTTTAGTGACCAAAGGTAACCACTTGTAGCATACAAAGGAGCTGTTAAGATAAGGGCCGTAGTTAGCCCTGAATCTCTTGACTTATTTCTCCGCATGGCGAATCGTATACAGAAAAACATGAATCGTTATTGAAATATATTGCATTTGCAGACATTTTACATGTTTTACATTTTGTCAAAGAACTCTTAAGATTGTAAAATTAAGGTCGAAAGAGGTAGGGGTGCTCGGACCAAAAAAAAAAGATAATATCGACAAAAATAGGTAGAAATTTTAGAATATTTTACCTTAAATGGATAAATATAAGCTTAAAGACATCAAATATGTCTACATTGTGTATGAGGAATAGATTTTATACGTTCTACCTCCTTTAATCGGTAAATAATGAAATCTCGAACTTAAAATACAGTCTCATTTTTGTGTCGCCTGCGAAGCATAGCGACACTAAGGGATCACTTTGTCCATCAGTCTGTCTGTCACACTTTGGGTGTCAAACCCCATATCTTTTGATTGGTAAGTGATAGGGCTTTGATATTTCACATGTGTATTCCTTGTGATGAGACCTTTTTACACATAGCATAATTTTTGACCTAGTGACCTTGACCTAGATATTTGACCTACTTAAAAAAAATTAAGTTTGGCTTTATCTTTTGATTGGCAAGTGATGGTTCTTTGATTTTTCACATGTGTATTCCTTGTGATAAAACCATACTGTGCATACCATACATTTTGACCTAGTGACCTTGACCTAGATATTTGACCTACTTTTTAGCTCACCTCGACGGAGTAGAGGAGGGCTTATGCTATCGCCCCGTCGTCGGCGTCCGCACTATCGGTTAAGCAAAACGGGACAGGTCCATTCACGCCAAATTATAAGTCCCACATCAACCAAACTTGCATGGATGATGCATCTGAGGATGCTTACAACAATGCATTGTATGGAGGCTGCATCTGACCTACATTTCATGCTTGAGTGAGCAGGTTAGTTAAAATGGGACAGGTCCATTCATGCCTCACTATAAGTCCAACACCAACAAAACTTGCAAGGATGATGCATCTGAAGATGCTTACAATAATGCATTGTACGGAGGCTGCATCTGAACCACATGTCATGCTTGAGTGAGCTGGTTAGGTAAAATGGGACAGGTCCATTCCTGCCTAACTGTAAGTCCTACTTCAACCAAACTTTCATGGATGATGCATCTGAGGATGCTTACAATAATGCATGGAATGGAGGCTGCATCTGACCTACATTTCATGCTTGAGTGAGCAGGTTAGGTAAAATGGGACAGGTCCATTCCTGCCTAACTATAAGTCCTATACCAACCAAACTTGCAAGGATGATGCATCTGAGGATGCTTACAACAATGCATTTTACAGAGGCTGCATCTGAACCACATGTCATGCTTGAGTGAGCTGGTTAGGTAAAATGGGACAGGTCCATTCCTGCCTAACTATAAGTCCTACGTCAACAAAACTTTCATGGATGATGCATCTTAGGATGCTTACAATAATGCATGGAATGGAGGCTGCATCTGACCTACATTTCATGCTTGAGTGAGCAGGTTAGGTAAAATGGGACAGGTCCATTCCCGCCTAACTATAAGTCCTATACCAACCAAACTTGCAAGGATGATGCATCTGAGGATGCTTACAATAATGCATTGTACGGAGGCTGCATCTGAACCACATGTCATGCTTGAGTGAGCTGGTTAGGTAAAATGGGACAGGTC
The DNA here is from genome assembly GCA_028142955.1 of Pinctada fucata. Lineage (NCBI taxonomy): Eukaryota > Metazoa > Mollusca > Bivalvia > Pterioida > Pteriidae > Pinctada > Pinctada fucata. Next base: position 21,150,862 of record AP027112.1, on the reverse strand, counting down.
CATTCCTGCCTAACTGTAAGTCCTACGTCAACCAAACTTTCATGGATGATGCATCTGAGGATGCTTACAATAATGCATGGAATAGAGGCTGCATCTGACCTACATTTCATGCTTGAGTGAGCAGGTTAGGTAAAATGGGACAGGTCCATTCCCACCTAACTATAAGTCCCACACCAACCAAACTTGCAAGGATGATGCATCTAAGGATGCTTACAACAATGCATTTTACGGAGGCTGCAACTGAACCACATGTCATGCTTGAGTGAGCTGGTTAGGTAAAATGGGACAGGTCCATTCCTGCCTAACTATAAGTCCTACGTCAACCAAACTTTCATGGATGATGCATCTAATGATGATTACAATAATGCATGGAATGGAGGCTGCATCTGACCTACATTTCATGCTTGAGTGAGCGGGCAAGGCAAAATGGAACAGGTCCATTCCCCCCTTACTATAAAGCCTACACCAACCAAACTTGCATGGATGATGCATCTGAGCATGCTCACAACAAAGCATAGTAAGGAGGCTGCATCTGACCTATATTTCATGCTTGAGTGAGCAGGTTAGGTATAATGGGACAGGTCCATTCACGCCTTACTCTAAGTCCTACATTAACCAAACCTGCATGGATGATGCATCTGAGGATGCTTAAATAGTACGGAGGCTGCATCTGACCTACATTTCACTCTTGAGTTAGCAGGTTAGGTAAAATGGAACAGGTCCATTCCTGCCTTACTATAAGTCCTACATCAATCAAACCTCTGTGGATGATGCATCTAAGGATGCTTCATGCAATGAATGGTACGGATGCTTCATCTGACCCACATTCCATGCTTGAGCAATTTGGTTAAGTAAAATGGGACAGGTCCACTTCCGGCCTATTGCAAGTCCTAGATCAATAAAAAAACTTGTGTGGGTGATGCATCTGAGGATGCTTACTGCAATGCACTGTACAGATGCTGCATCTGACCTTTATTTCACGCTTTATAAATCAGAATCTTCATTTCCAGCCTTCTTTGAATTTTTTATCAACCAAACTTATGTGGATTATGCATCTGAAAATACTTTGTGCAATGTAGGTACAGATGCTGGTTCTTAAAATTTCAATTTTCAAAATTCCACTCTTCAGGGCAGATTTTATGCCTTATCTTAACAGCTCCTTTGGTTTCTATATCATCAGTAATTTGTCAAGCATTGAGCTAATCCATACCAGGTTACAATTTTGCCATTATGAGCCAAGAAGTCTGTGTTTTTGTGGTATCTCTGAGAATCACATTTGACAATGCTCTGATGAAAAACACTTGCATGGCAAGCTTCAACACGGCGGACATTTTTGTCCATGATAACTGTGCTGATGACGTATTCTACACCCTGTTCAAGCCTGAAATTGAATAATGTAATCCAGCATCAAATTCCTACACTAGAATTCTCACAAACAAGTACTATGTAGTATGTTGCATGTTTGAACCTAAAAATATGTGACCTTGAAGATGTCAATGACCCTCATCTGGTGTTGAATCTCCTCCTGCTTGACAATCCCTTTAAATTTGATAGACGAACAATGTATATTGAGAAAGTTATAGCCGTGACTACCAGGTATACACTCCTTGTGCATGGCTCAGTCAAGTAACGTTTTTTTCTCAACTGCAGTTACGGCCATCAGCTTACTCTCGGTGATACAGGTGTTTACTCGGTCTTTAAAACATGACCTTTGTACCACTATAAATTAGTAGGAAGACAATAATTTAAGTGTAATCTTGAACTTCTGACCTCACTCTGAACGTACTGTACAGCTTTAGAGCAAAAATCTTGCTCTGTATAAACACTGTAAATTGAAAGGCCACAAGATCAAATGCGTTGTACTGATAAGGTCTTGTTGCAAGGAATACACTTATGAATCAAACACCGCTAAAGACGGTATGGCCGGATTACAAAGCAAGTATGTGTCAGTAACTCACTCAAACTCCCAAGATCACTAGGTGAAATGTTACGGTATAGTCACTGGCAACCTAACTGTATAAAGTTATATTTCCACTGTTTATAGTTTCTGAGATGTTGCTTCAACCAGAAACTTAAACAAATGTCGTCAATATCTAGACCAGAATTGCTTTGCAATCTGGCCAAAAAAATATGAACGCCCTTTCTTTACCATACACCAAAGAAACACCTATTATTTTTTGTTGATGTTTCAAGTTTTAGCACACAGACAGGCCAGAAACTATACACCTTCCAATCTCTTATTGGAAGGGGGGAGAGGGGGGGGCAAAAAAGTGAGAGAAGATGTATAAATTCAAGATGATATTTACTTTGACAATATATAAACAAGCATGGTCAAAATTCTACATATTTGATGATACATGTATAAGCATTCAAGAAGAAGACAAGAAATTCGAAGATAAACAGTGCACTGCACCAACTCACTTATAGATAGTACATAGTACATTAATATTGCCAATTTTTGCCTTCGAGTCTTATAAAATTATGTCTCGACATGCCAGCACACACAAAAAGTTTACAAGAATGGATGAGCAAAGCGAAGTATCTTTTGACTTTGATAAAGCACTAGGACAAAGTCAAATGTCCAAATACTCATACATCAATTAGGGAACATGCAAGTAAGTATTAACAATATTGGCGACAAATGCATTTAGACCAGACTTGGCAAGTGTTTTTTGCAACTTTTCAAACTTTTGTTGAAATCTACAAGTGATTAAAGAAACAATTCAAAATATTTTGTACACACACAAAAGTTGGAGGAAAAAATATATTATTTTTTATTTAGCAATTATTTTTGTTATTTCATCACAATCATTACATGTAATTACATATATCATTATGGTAAAAATTCTAAGACCCACCCCAAGCAAATTTCATATTATGCCTTTGTTCATGAATGGTCACACTGTTCTTACAATTATGTTGCCTGTCCAATTTTTGAGACTTTTGAAGTGATTTTAAACTTTATTTGTATTTCAAAGTCTATTCGTGCTTAAACTTTCCTGCCTGTTTAATGGAATTACATGTATGCATATCAAGTAAATTACAGGTAGAAAGTTCCACTACCAGACAGACAGACAGAGGGACAGACAAAATAATTCCATATACATGTACATAATAGGCGACAACAAAAAACAGCTTTAAGTGTAAGATGGGTTTGAAGCAAAACTTTTTTTTTCTTCTGATTAACGTACATATTTTAAAACACTTAACATATTCGATTATTATTTAACACAGTTTTCATTTTGACATTTTCATAGAGGCTCAAAATATACAACATATCATTTCCGATCAAACAAATTTCATTTCCTACATAACCATCCCATTAAGAATCCAGACTGATCTGTACTTCATTCAACATGTCTACTGAAAGCACAAACACGCTGCGATAGCACCCAGTTTGTTGTATACGTGTACATAACGACTAAGTTCAATACAGTTTTGCTACTTTTCGTTTCTTCTTGTATGTAGGTTTGATACTGTACGTTGATTTTTTCGTCCCGTCTTGCGTGGTTGCTCCCCTTGTCATTGGTCTGTGTTGGTCTTCCTCCCCCTCCGAATTCGCTGCTTCAGGGACGGGTAACAATATCACCTCGTCTTCTACCTTCTTCTTTCGTCTAAAATCAGAAGATTGTACACACATTTATACAAACGCGGACAATAGATTATTTTCCAGTATTATACACACAAACATGACAAAAGTTCAAATTCCATTTACATACATGTATGCCCATTTAGTTGTATAGAATTTACACTGTGATCATAAGAGTATAATCATGGTGGCTCCACTTGAACTATGATGTCGTATACTGGTACGTAGTAACGGAGCCTTAGCAACTGAATTTAAAAAGTATTTAGATGTCTTTTAAGCATGAAAAAATGAATGTACAGTAAATATATATAATAACTGTCTATTTGGAATGTGATTATACTGTGATAACCTACAATGGATCCAGGAAACATATATATATAATTTCTGCCCTAAAGTGACGAATTATACCCCCCGCGGGACGTTTTTCTCTACATGGATTCATGTATGACATAGGAATCTATATATATATATATATACAAGGTCAAAGTTCAAGGTCACTAGGTCAAATATCTTGGTATCAAAATGTAGTACTTATTATGGTGAATGCATGTATGAAATATGAAAGCCCTATCACTTATACTTAATGAGTTATCTGCTTTAAGAACTTCTTAACCGGACAGATGGACAGACGGTCGGACAGGGTCTTTCCTACATACCCCCCCAAACTTTGTTTGCGGGGGGTGTAATAATCCTGATAGACAGCCAGACATGACACTAGACATGACAAAATTTGGTGAGATTTTCATTGTATTGACGTCACAATAGGAAAAGTGACGACACATCAGGACACAAGTCATGATGGGAATTTTTGCCAAATAATGTGATGTCTGGTGTGTACACATATCAACATCTACATGTAGGCTTAGAAAGGCCACAGCTATAACCTGGCAAATGGACAATGTGTGGACAGTAAACAATTACCTCCTAGTGGTTCTTTTAGTCGGCTCCGGTGGTTCAGACTCGGCCCTTTCCGGCAGGACGGTGGATTCTGACGTCACTTCAGGGGTCTGACTCCGCCCTCTACGTCCTCTTCTAGTTGCAGGTTTCTCATTTGCCTTTAAAAACGACCAATTGTATGAATTTTCTGACTTTATAACTTATTGAATTTTATTTCTTTAATCATGTTGATTGGACCAGGACAATGTAAAAACATTGGAAATATCCCATTTAAAAGTAGTTTCTGCTTATATTTACAGATGCTTGCATATTTAAGCATTCTTCACCAAAATTCACTAGCCAACACTCGGGGCTACAAGAAATTCTGCCAGGCTGGTAAATTTTCTATCAAATTCTAATCAGCAATTAGAATTTGGTTTGGGCGAGTGATTCAAAACAGTTTTAGTGAAGGCTGTATGAGTATTAAACTTATCAAAAGTAACAAGAAAAACTACATCTATTAAATGGAGTACACAGTAACAACAATTTTAAAAGGTAACATTGACAAAACCATGATCTTTCAATTTCTGATGTAACTGTGTGGACAGTAGACAACAAACATCTACATGTATCTCACCTCCTCACTATCCTGATGTATCGAAGGTCTCGGAGTAATGTCCTGTCTCGGTAAAACGGGCGGGGGAAGTTCTGGCTCATGACTGAGACGTCTGTGAGACTGTTGGCTCACTGGAGCATCTGGAAGCAGACTGAGACGTCGAGATATACTCGTTTGCTCCCCTGGCTCGACAGAGAGTCGCTTACTCAAACCTCGAGTCAGTGGTGGCGAAAATATGAAGGATGGCTGGTTGGAAAAACTCTCCTCTTCAACTGTTAAGTAAAAATCTTTGATTACATGGATATCAAAAGTTTGATCATTTACAACAGATTCACAAAGTAAGATTTTAATGCAAAGTTGTAACAAGAAGTGTTTGTGAAACAAGAATGACCCCGCCAGCATCTTAGTCAGTATAAATTCTGTTATCTAAAAGCTGTATTAAACTTCAAGGTCAAAATTTTGGGACAAATAGAGAAGTCTTGCAGCAAGGAATACACATGTGAAATATGAAAGCCTTCTTCCTTAACATTCTAAAATTATGGCCCAGGTCAAAGCTCTCCATAAGCATGTCAAATTCCAAGGTCAAAATTCAATTTCATTATAAGAGCCGTATGTCTAAAACTCCTAGTGCTGCCACATAAGTATTGTTGTTTAAGTTTGACCTTTGACTGAGAAAATTCGAACATTTATATACATATCCTTTCATAGTCCTTTTGCGGGCTTTCATACATGTTCTGAAGATTATTTTAAATTACTGTAAACTGCCTTTTATTCGCGAGCATTTTATTTTTGCGATATTCGCAGGTCAGCTTGTGTCACAAAAATTACACGCTGCAAACATGTTTCAATACTCGCGAACATAAAACACCGCAAATCAGTCTTATGGGATTCATGATAAAAGACGCAGCGAACAAAAGACGGTTTACATGATTTCATTAAATGTTCAGACACATACCGACACACTGCAAAGATAATATTCCATATTAATCTTACCTATCGGTATTTCATCCACATCTATTTCTTCTGGTTCGGAGAAATGGTATGGGGAAGCTGGCGGTTGACCTGAAACAAAAGTTGAGTGTTCAATTTACCCCCTACTTTGAAGCAGGAAATTAAGTCTTTTTTTCAATTAGGATTAGGACAGTATCTTACTCAAACTGATCTTAACACCATCAAATTCTACAGAAATGTTTCTTGAACTCAGGAAAATGACAGTAACAAAGTGATGTTAACATACATACTTTATGACATTGTAATGATTTCATGTAACAATAGTTTTAATTCTTACATAATCTCAAATCACAAAGGAATATCTGGGTTACAAATGGCATAAAATGTGAAGCAAAGAAATGTACAAATTAGAATGTACATGTATTTAAATTTACCATCAAATACTGGGGATTCATCCATTCCTTGAGTGGTCACCATCTCCATAGGTTCTTTCTGTTCCTCAGGGACAATATCTAACAATAAAATAATAAAAGTTTATACTACTTTAAACACTACCCTTTCAAACATTACATGTCAATTTATGAATGACAAAAGAATTGATCTTTCCAAACGCAGGAAAAATTTGAGAAATTCCATAAAGTCACAATGCAATTTCAATGCTTGACCGAGGTTCAAAGCTTGTTTGTCCGAGGTAAAAGCATTGTGACGTCACGACATTTTGCATTTTTTTCCCACAATCGGATGGGTCAATTATGATATCTTTCTATTTTCTCAAATTAATTTACCCATATTTACATTTTCTTAGGGATTTCTTTAAGAGGAGTCACCCCAAGCAATATCTCTGCTTCAAATAATAGAAATCACAAGCTCATTTGGCTCAAAAAATTTATTTCTATTCATTTCTATTTATTTGCTGATATAAAGTGCTCAAAAGTCACAAAATCATAGTCTTAAATATCTAATTCACAGCCTCAAATTTCCCAGTCACCGCCTAAAATTTCCAAGTCACGGCCTAAAATTTCAAAGCCACAGCCTCAAATTTCTAAGTCATGGCCTCAAATTTCTAAGTCATGGCCTCAAATTTCTAAGTCACGGCCTCAAATTTCCAAGTCATGGCATGAACTTTCTAAGTCATGGCCTCAAATTTTGTAGGTTACAACCTCAAATAAATCTTATTGAAAACCCTATTTTCTTTATGTGCAACATTTTTCTACTCCCTCTTACTTTACCTTGAGTTTTACTCTCATCAGGTGCTACGTCCGTCTTTGTTTTATCTTCCTTCTTCTTTCTTGACCTCCGAGTCGGAGTGAGTGATTTATATATAGATTCTTCGTTTCTCGTCTTTGTTGACCTTGATGACCTTCGAGTTGGGGTCATTGGTGGCTCTGGAGTTTCCTCTGACTGAAGATGCATAGTTAAATTTAAAACTTCAGATCATGTTTTAGATAATTTCTCTTCAAAACGAAACTAAGCTTTTTCCTCTTAGAAATTGAGCTTTTTTAAAGTACTCATACTTTGGGACTTCATCTTTTTCAACTATTGTAGAACAATAGTGTATCAGTTTACAAAATTTGTTTTCTATTCATTTATTTGTTTGATAGATCTATCCTATTGAGAGATTGCTAAATGTTAAACAATTCACATACCTCCAAAATTTGTGAAATTTGGTTGAGTATAATGTGTATGAAATTAACTATGGACTAATAGAATCTATCCCTGATGTGACCAGAGACACGGAAATCAACTCAATGTCCAAGATTTGCTTGAATCCCACTGAGCCTTGCTGAGTCATGGACAAAAGCAAATCATGGACACAAGGGTTGGATTTTCATGTCCCTGGCCACATCTGGTGATAATTTTCTCCTACTGTTTCAAAGCATTCAAAAATAAAATTCTATGCATCCTTTTTCATACTTTGATCAACTTACGCAACATTTATGTATGACATCACAATTGATGTAACAGAGGGGTAAGAAGAGGAAATCTTTTTCCCAGAATTTTTATGGATATCCTTGTCCACAGCCGGAGAAACTCATGTGAAAACATCACTTTCACACAAAGAAACTCACGTGAAAAACATCACTTTCACACAGAGAAACTCACATGAAAAACATCACTTTCACACAGAGAAACTCACATGAAAACATCACTTTCACACAGAGAAACTCACATGAAAAACATCACTTTCACACAAAGAAACTCACGTGAAAAACATCACTTTCACACAGAGAAACTCACATGAAAACATCACTTTCACACAGAGAAACTCACGTGAAAAACATCACTTTCACACAGAGAAACTCACGTGAAAACATCACTTTCACACAGAGAAACTCACATGAAAACATCACTTTCACACAAAGAAACTCACGTGAAAAACATCACTTTCACACAGAGAAACTCACATGAAAACATCACTTTCACATAGAGAAACTCACATGAAAAACATCACTTTCATACAGAGAAACTCACATGAAAACATCACTTTCATACAGAGAAACTCGCGCGAAAACATCACTTTCATACAGAGAAACTCATGTCAAAACATCACTTTCACACAAAGAAACTCACGTGAAAAACATCACTTTCACACAGAGAAACTCACATGAAAACATCACTTTCACACAGAGAAACTCACATGAAAAACATCACTTTCACACAGAGAAACTCGCATGAAAACATCACTTTCATACAGAGAAACTCATGTCAAAACATCACTTTCACACAAAGAAACTCACGTGAAAAACATCACTTTCACACAGAGAAACTCACATGAAAACATCACTTTCACACAGAGAAACTCACATGAAACACATCACTTTCACACAGAGAAACTCGCATGAAAACATCACTTTCACACAGATAAACTCACGTGAAAACATCACTTTCATACAGAGAAACTCACATGAAAACATCACTTTCATACAGAGAAACTCATGCGAAAACATCACTTTCATACAGAGAAACTCACGTGAAACCATAACTTTAATACAGAGAAACTCACGTGAAAACATCACTTTCATACAAAGAAACTCACATGAAAACATCACTTTCATACAGAGACTCACGTGAAAATGTCACTTTCACACAGAGAAACTCACATGAAAACATCACTTTAATACAGAGAAACTCACGTGAAAACATCACTTTAATACAGAGAAACTCACGTGAAAACATCACTTTCATACAGAGAAACTCATGTGAAAACATCACTTTAATACAGAGAAACTCACGTGACAACATCACTTTCATACAGAGAAACTCACGTGAAAACATCACTTTCACACAGAGAAACTCACGTGAAAACATCACTTTCATACAGAGAAACTCACGTGAAAACATCACTTTCATACAGAGAAACTCACGTGAAAACATCACTTTCATACAGAGAAACTCACGTGAAAACATCACTTTCATACAGAGAAACTCATGTGAAAACATCACTTTCATACAGAGACTCACGTGAAAACATCACTTTAATACAGAGAAACTCACGTGAAAACATCACTTTCACACAGAGAAACTCACGTGAAAACATCACTTTAATACAGAGAAACTCACAAGAAAACATCACTTTATAACAGAGAAACTCACATGAAAACATCACTTTCATACAGATAAACTCATGTGAAAACATCACTTTAATACAGAGAAACTCATGTGAAAACGTCACTTTCATACAGAGAAACTAATGTGAAAACATCACTTTCACAGAGACTCACGTGAAAACATCACTTTCACACAGAGAAACTCACGTGAAAATGTCACTTTCATACTGAGAAACACACATGAAAACATCACTTTCACATAGAGAAACTCACATGAAAACATCACTTTCACACAGAGAAACTCATGTGAAAACATCACATTCATACAGAGAAACTCACATGAAAACATCACTTTCACACAGAGAAACTCTTGTGAAAACATCACTTTCATACAGAGAAACTCATGTGAAAACATCACTCCCACACAGAAACTCACATGAAAACATCACTTTCACACAGAGAAACTCACATGAAAACATCACTTTCACACAGAGAAACTCATGTGAAAACATCACATTCATACAGAGAAACTCACATGAAAACATCACTTTCACACAGAGAAACTCTTGTGAAAACATCACTTTTATACAGAAACTCACATGAAAACATCACTTTCACAGAGAAACTCACGTGAAAACATCACTTTCACAAAGAGAAACTCACATGAAAACATCACTTTCACAAAGAGAAACTCACATGAAAACATCACTTTCAAACAGAGAAACTCATGTGAAAACATCACTTTCATACAGACAAACACCAAACAAATACACTGCATGTGTACAAGTATCAGTGACAAAGAACCAACCTGCTCTACATTCATCTCCTGTTCCTTTGCTTCTGTTTTACTTTTCCCTCTCCTACTCGGTGACTTTGGTGCAGACGCACTACTTTCATCCTCCTGTTCTTTTACTGGACTGATAGACAGTTTAGATGACCTTGACACTGTCAATTCCTTGGCTTCAGTGTCCTTGACCTTTCTTGACCTTCCAGGGGACTTCTTCGCTGAAATAACCTTCAAACCTTCTCTCTTTGGACTGGTGGGAGATTTTGATTTGGGAGACATTGTTCGCCTTGTCGGTGATGCACTTGTGTCCTTGACCTTTCTAGGTCGACCAGGTGACCTTGTGACAGGAGCACTTACTTCACTTTCAGGGCCGGCAGGCGACAGAGAGCGATTAGATGCTCTTGTGTTTCTTGTTCTGCTTGGCGATGCACTTGTGTCCTTGACCTTCTTAGGTCGACCAGGTGACCTTGAAGCAGGAGCACTTGTATCTTTTTTAGGGCTTGCTGGAGGTTTCGAGCGAGAAGGTCCTCTTGTTCTTCTTGTAGTCATGGAAACATCATTGTCCTTGACCTTCCTTTGTCTACCAGGCGACCTTGAACTTGACACATTTATCTTATCTGTCTCAGATTTAGTTGGAGACTTTGACCTTGAGGAAGTTCTAGTTTGCACTTTAGTAGCTGACACTGCCGTCTCTGATAGATTAGTGTCCTTGACCTTTCTCCGTCGTCCGGGTGATTTTAAAACCGATGTATCCTGATTATTTTGTGAACTGGCCGGGGATTTTGACCTAGAAGAGGATCTTGTCTGCATAGATGTATCTAGTGCTGTGTCATCCTTGTCCTTTTTACGTCTGCTTGGTGATTTTATAGAGGAAGTGACCTCATTTTCTCCTCTGTCCACAGGAGATTTAGACGGTGATGAAGTTCTTGTTTTTAACGTATCTGCCTCAACACTGGTATCTTTACTCCTCCGTGACCTACTGGGTAGTGGTTTCTGTTCTTTTTTAGGCCTGGCTGGAGATTTTTGGACAGAAACATCGCTATCTATGCCTGAAGCACTTTGATATGGTGATTCAGAAATAGACGATCGGGTCGTTCTAGCACTTTTTAGCGACGCCCTCACTGGTGATCGATTCTTCCTGTCTGTGTTAAGTGTTAAACCAGCACCAGTGACTGTAGTCTGCACTTCAAGTTTTGATGGAGATCCTGAACTTTCTCTTCTTAAGGTTGGCGATTTAATACGAGAACTTCTACCTGAAGTGTTCAACACTGACTCCTCAGTTCTTTCCATAGCCGACAAATTAGACGAACTTCGTCTTTTTCCGAGTTTTGGCTTTTCAAGAGATCTATTAGCCGGAGAACCCTTTTCAATTGATAGTTTCTTTTTCTTCTCAAAACTTTCGTCTTTTCCCCTCGGAGATTTCTTTGAGTCTGCTTTAGAGCGCGCCCTCATTAATCTCTCTGCGGAGGGAGGTGATTTTAATCCTCTGAAAGCTTTAGCCATTGTACGAGTAATTTTTGGCATCACTAGTTCTATTTCTTCATCAGCACCGACAAGCGAATTATAAATACCATGTGTCAATTTGTATGGACGAACAGGTGATGTTACCACAGCAACAGCCGAAGGTGGGCCGGCAAAAGAATCATAAATTCTCTTGCTACGTCTTGGCGTTATTTCTTCCACTTCTAACTGATTAGCATCAAACTTTTGAGCACTCTGAGAGCGTCTCATTCCACCTCTAGTTTTAGCATTATCGGAACTACCCCTTTTGTCTTTAGTGTCTTTTTTCCCTGAAAGCCGTACTTTACTTTTTCTATCTCCTTGTATTATTGGAGACATACTTTTATCTTCTTCCATACCAGACCTTTCCACGTTCGGTACTTGTACAGGCGGAGAGAATGTGAATGTAGGCTTTCTCCGCAGTCTAAAAATACCCTTTTCCATTCTTCTCACGGTTTCTCCAACATCAGGGCTTGAGGGTGGCGCGAATGAAAATTCTTGTACCGACGAAATTTTCCGCTCACTATCTCCGCTAGTGTTCCTATCAGTATCGCTTTCCTCCTCGACCGTCAAATCTATTTCTACCGTCTTATTCGGATCTATAATTGGTGATTCCATGTCCGTCGTAGACGTTACTTGCTCTTCCATTATGCGATTCTTCCATAAAGCGTTACCCTCGGACAAATCTGTTCTTGTCGGAGTGTACTTTCCAGATGTTAGTTTCACTGTAGGAGATCTTGGTGTAGAATCAGGATTGACGTCTTTTCTCGGACTTCTGAATTGGGATAATACTTTCCTGCTTGGAGATAGATTTTGTGACACAGCACTCACAGAGCCATAAGAGATCCCTGTACTTCTCTCTTCTCCAGATATTTGGGCTTTCTCTGTTGAGAATGGTGTCGTAATTTTCACAGGTCCAGCTGAGTGATTTACATCTCTTGATGACGACGGCACTTCATCATCTATTTCCATTTCCTCTTTATCTGTAAGATACATATACATACTTGTATTTAGTTATACAATAGCTGATCTTAAAAAATGATTTACTCTAAATCGCTTTTGTCATGATACATGTACATGTAATGTAAACGTGGATATTTTCATATCGGGGCAATTTTCGCATTTTTTGTGAATCAAGGGACTTTGCAAAAATTCCCCCATGCGAAAATATCCTCTCTGCATTCTTACAATGGGAAAGACATTTTTATTGAGAATATTTCCCCTGCGCGAGAAGTCTTGACGTTATAATCGGGTAATTTTACCCCAGCAAAAATAACCACGTTTACAGTATATGAAATTTAAATACTCAGTGCAATCCTTACAAAGGAGAAGGTCCACTAACCGTGATATACGGCCCTGTATTTAGTGACTTTTTAAAAAGATATAATTTTGAGTCATTTTGATGTAAATCTATCTATCAATATTAGTATCTGTCAGCGGTAAAAAGTTTGCGAACCTGTGCGTTCCATGACGTCATTTATGACGTCAGAAACTGGTAACGGTACGGTAATATCCGCATTTTTCGTTAATTTTCATACATTCTTTGCAGTTTTTCGTTAACAACACAGGCGGGTACGTTCCTAATTTTTGTTTTAGATAAACAATCTTGACATATTCTCAATATAAACGAATTTTCATCTACGTACCTACTTGTGCTCTATATGAAAACCTTTAAAATATTACGATATTTTACTTTTAACCATCTGAGTGCAGTAGGGGTCACAGGAGTCGTTTTACCGATCGCCGCGTGTCCTTCTGCAGTTTCGGTGTACAAATTCCTCTAATTTGTTTCTTGGCGGATTTTGACAAGTTTTGTATGGATGAAACCGGGAAAGAAAATTTAAGTTTAACGATTTAACGATATATTGGGCAAGATATATCAAAGGTTTGGTATCTTTAATTATCTTTGATTATAAGGACTTTTCTCCATTTCTTTTTTAAACTTTCGAACTTTGCAGCGAAATGTTAATAATATAAAAAAATGTCTTTATTTGGAAACTTTGAGCGAGGTAATTTTAGTTTCAAACCTGCTTTGTTCAAAGATGTATCCATTATACAGAATACTTCACACATTATCGAGATCGAGCGAGTTGAATGACGTTCATTTATTGAACTGGAACGTCAAAATTTTAAACGTTATATAATTACTGAATGAATCCTCCCCATAGGGAATTACGTTTATATAAAAAATTACAATAAACACATAAAGTCAAAAAAAAAATTGGCCTCTCGTTTACGTTTTTCTTTCCCTCTGATTCTATTAACGAACATAGAACTAGAAATGAATATTTGCGTCAAAAGCACAATATTTTTTTTGGGGGGGGGGGGGGGGGGGGGGGGGGCAAAACTGTTACCTGTTAAGCATGACAGTTCAGTCTATATACTAGCATGTATAAGTCAAGAACAGGTATGTTGCTTGTTGTATGTTTGATCCTAAATCTAGTTTAAACATATTTTATTTTCCAAAACATGAAAATGTGATTTGGCAAAAGTTATACCAACATTATAAACGCCCTCTCCCTCAGTACATGTACGTGAACTTGAACTTTAAAGTGACCTTGACCTTCATTGAATGCCGAGTTTCATCATGCTATACAATTCCTGCAAAATTTAAAACGTGTCTGATGTGTATCAAGTTTATTTGTTCTAGCGCTAGCGAAATACATGTATATGAAAGTGTGACCTACAGACAGACGGACGCCGTGCAAAGTGATCTCTTTATTTCGCTCTTGCGGTTTCAGGCGACATGAAAAGAAAGGGTCGATGAATAATAATAATTAAAGGTCATAATAAATAAAGAATATATACTTTCCGATCGCAGAGTAACTTACTTTGGTAACCGACAACAAACAAAAAGACGAAATTCAACCTAAATATGCTTGTCACTGACAAATATTATAATTGTTCATACCGACACTTTAATTAAAAAAAAACATCCCATGTTATAGATAAAACAATAAAGAATATATAAATTCTACAGATTTGTGAAGACGGAGATTACACGGGCGTAGCCAGACGTACATTTGTACGCAAAAACGTCCACATTTTTTTCGCAAAAAAAGAAGGGAGAAGAGATAAAGAGACCCCGCCATTTCCCCAAAAATATGGGGTCTACATAAAGGACGTAATAAAAGATAAAGGTGATAAATGTACCAGTGATATAGCCCAAAAACACTCAATAATGATCGTGTTGAATTTTTTAAAAAATTTTCTCAGGCGTAGAAATTCGCGCTAAAAGTGTGCGCACGGTCGATTTGGACAGATGTATGGTTGCACATAAGCGTACGTGAATTTAAAAAAGAATACAGCATTTTATGTTCATATCGGCATATCTGATATTTCCTATATCTTAGATACGTTTCGTGGTCTTGATCCCTTTTAAATGCGGCTCAAATACGCTCAAGATCCATGCACAAATTTGCTTCACTTTCTCAAAATTTTCTCTGACCAATCCCCTATTCCCCCCCCAACAATGAGAGAGGGAAACTTTCTTCCATATTGTCCCTTACTTCGAATTTATAAGTCATCCTCATAAAAAAGAATGTGTTCCTTGTATTTAAGCCTGTTCTTGGCGACTAGGCGTCAACATCGAAAACACCCTAGCTACATGTACGGCATCATATTTTTAATTTGAACAACTTAACAAAAAAGATGTATATAGAATAATTCTTATGTGATGGATCTCTATCCCTCTCTCTCAACTTCCTGTGAAGCCCTCTCGGCAAAAAAAAAAAAAAAAAAAAAATGACGATCAAAGTCGCTTATACATGTAGCTTGCCCTTCCCTTTTTTTCAAAATTTGGTTACGAGAATGCGTTATGAACCTTACCATCTCCTTTGTCCTAAATTGCATTTGTTTTGAATTTTTCAGATAATAATTGCGTTTTTAAATATTGTAAGAGCAGTCAATACAAAAACATTGATGATATAAGTTCCCGTCCGGACTCTCAGTCCTTCTGCATTGTGTTGCAATTCATCCCAATAAAAAGTTGTATTTGCATCCGGCATTTGAGTTTCTGGATCCGCTCCTGAATTTGGACATGTAACCTGATCTCATTTAAAGTCAGCGAAAATTCAAACTTGCTTATTCTGAAACGTATATAATGAAACCCCCCCCCCCCACCCCCTTTCATAAGCTGGAAGCTGGCGAAGAGTCACTGACTACCATGAGAAAAGCCCTCGCCTACTTTCTATTGTTAAGGCATTAAAAATGTCAAAATCAAGAATTTTCTTTTTCTATGTTACACAGTATCTTCCTTCAGAGTATCCACCTATACTTTAAAGTTTATTGAGATCCCCGCCCCTTCCCCTGCAAAATAGTGCATGTATCAAATGTGTATTTATATGTAATCGTCTTCCATAAAAATTTCGAATAATTTCACGCGACGTCATTAGAGTTTCTTTGCGAGTCTGAAGCTTCTGATATCTCTCGGATATCTTTTTCCGATTTATCTAACCCTGAAATCCAAATATATTCTTTAAAAACATTATATGTATCAACTTTATCCTCTGAATTAATTTGACTTCAACAAAAATAGAACAGTTATACTTTAAGTGTAAAGTTTTAGGTTTAAAATTATCATTTTACGTCATGACGTCATGGTGAAAGAAAGCGCATTTTGACGTTTCACAATGCCAACTTTGCCGGGTCATGAAACGCATACCTTATGTCAGATTTTCATAATGCTTACATTTTTAGAAACTAGAAATGTTGTATTATGTATACGTTAATTTTCTTTAAAAACGGCAAGAGGGCCGATTTTGATGGTTAGCGGCCCTTCTCCTTACAAATCATACCTTGCCGTGACTTCAGTTAAATAAATGTTTATGTCAACTTGCCTCAGGTTCATAATAGACAATACTTACCCAATACTTGCTCCTTCTTTACATTTATGATGACTTCCTCATCGTTCTCACTCACTGCCACACTGTTGTCTGCATTCTCTGTTTCCATGACAACTTGCTCCTCTGATGACCTTTGACCTGGAGATAGTTTTCCAGTTTCTACTTTGGGTTTACCTTCTGGAGACCATGCCATGCTGTAAACCAAGGAGAAAATATATGGTAAAAATTCTCAGTCTCGAAAAAAAAAAAAAAAAAAATTTAAATGAAATTTTACAAAAAGACATCAATCAACATTTGTACCTGATAAATCCTTTTTAAAGGGAAGCTTGTAAACTCTATCGTACGATAAACCTCAGCGTTTTTAAAGAATTTAGTTAATTGTCTAAAAGAAAAATTAATTTGTGTGCAATATATACATGTACCAAGGAAATGGAGGGGACCAAAAAAAATCTTCAATTTACATGAAAACAAATATGAATATACATATATCTGAAATGGTGTGATAAGACTAGCACATAGATATACATGTATATGACTTCTGCATATATAATTTTTTTTTTTTTTTCAACCAATTTGAAAAGAAGAAAGGGGCAAAATATGCATGAATGCACAAGCCCTAATTTCCATTATAATCTAACACCAATAAAAAATTTTGTAGTCAAAAATGAACAAACTCCTATCGTGTTTACTCTGCTAAGATACATGTATTAATTGCACCAAAGATACATGTACATGTACAACTCCCGCCATTTGACAAGCTTACCTTTCTGATGAAGAACTACTGTCTCTAGCCGACCCCGTAGGTGACGCCTTTAGTTTAGACGATCGTAAACTTCTTCGTTCTTTAACTTCTGTAAACGTCACAGGTGATCCTGATTCACTAATGTCTTCTTCTGATTTTGTCTGCTTAGGAGACATATCCTCAGGTGCGGCAAATCGCAGGTGTTTCTTCGGAGTTCCGGGAGCTGAAGTATTGGCAGCAAACGATACAGAGCGCGGAGAAGGAGGGGGGACGTACTCGCTGACATCAAGTCTCTTGGGTATTGCACTTAATGGGGGTATAGACTTGTCCTTCAAGAGATTTTCCTCAACTGAAAAATGAATAAACTGTGTCTGATCAGTACTATAAATCTGAAGTTTTTTTCATCCTACTAACCATCGTTGGAAACCCACGGCATCTTCTCCGTTCTGCTACGTAAGATACCGTGGGACAGTCTATTGGGAAACCCTCGTATTCCAAAATGATTCTAGCAGGGAATTTAAACCAATCAGTACGAGCGTTACAAAATTCCTCCAACACAAAAGACCTGATACTATTCAAACCAACTATTTCATTGGTTACTATATATAACCGTATGACATATTAAAACGAGAAAAATCCCTTACAATTGCGCCCACGGCCTATAACCGTTGGGCAATAGGCCATGGGTTTCCAACGATGCCTACTAATTTAACTATAAAAGACAAATTCCTGTATTGCCATTTTGTTGTTAGTTGCAAATGATAATAAAGGCAGTGCTGAAATTTTCTGCGTCAAGAGTGTTTTATTTCTCTCATATTCCATGTTAAGGATGAATAGAGTTACTTCCCCATAGGACGGTATCTGATGCAAAGCAAATATGACGCCATCAAATTCTAACAAAACCAACCATCGCAAATACAGTGTGAGCAGCGTGTCCGTTCTGATATATCATTTAGTCACCTACCTAAACCATTGTTCAAAACTTGGGCTATTTTCTGCCCAAGTCTTGTTGAGAAGTATTTGCGATCTAAACATTCATGTATTTCAATAAAAATGTTTCTACAGGAATTTTGTTGCGTAATAATGTATTTACATCAGACACTATGACACCAAATTGGAAGAAGCAGAAGTGTCGGGTCCATGTGTATTATGCAAAATATCAAATGAAGGTAATGTAGAAATAGGAAATCAAACAGACCTGAACTTGTATTGGCAGAGTTAGATTGTGAAGATGGGCTAGGGTTTGCCGAGATAAGTCTCTTCACTTTCAGAATGGACTGAGGCGTGGGTACGGCACTTGTAGATTTTCTGGCTTTTGGTGGCGTGCGACGTTTCACTTCGGGTGTCCGCAGCAGACTTAGTGCATCGCTGCTGGTGATTTTACGTGTCACTTTCGGAGTCTGGATGATACTAAGTCCATCGTAGCTGGTTATTTGCCCTGTCCTGGAAATGAAATATCAAATACATGTACCTCTTTCTTTAATCATTTAAGATATGAGAAATGACAAAAAAATTATTTGGTCGTGTGACCCTTCCTCAAAAGCATGGTCCTAAACTGAGAATTTTAGCTGACAGTGAAAATTCACTTCACCATATCTGATCAAGTCATAATCAAGTCTATACTTGACAGGCTTGTGAAATTTCATGAGGACCAAATCAATGATTTCAATAATCTTACGATCACTTCAAGCTTTACCATACTTATGCAAATCACGTCTTTGTTGGGATTAATCTTGAAAAAATCACTCTTCACCAGACTTCTAGGTACTTTTTTGTTTGTCTTTGCTACTTAATATACATACCCTTTAATAGGAGACATCTTTCTATACATGTCCATGGACTCCCGTTTTTTCAAGTTTGGATACAAAACTGGCTGGGTATAGCTGAAAGGAGGTCACGTTAATAATATAATATCAGTAATTTCTTAATTTCGCAAATTCTTAAAAACAAAAATGATGAAACGTAAGCAATTAACAGTCCAAGAGAATACTAGAAACAGTAATATTACTAAAAACAATAATATAACTTAATTTGGAGTTATCTTTCTTGGAAATTTATCTCTCTATATTACTGGAAGCAATAATACTATTTAGATAGTAAGTTTGCTCTTATACCAGTGCATTCGGGGCGAAATGAGGGTGATTAGGTGTTGTATTTCATTCAAATGTACACTAAAAAATTATTCAAAACATCAGGAAAATTTTTTTCCTTAACATATTTAAGAAAAATATGATATCAGAAAGAAGAAAAAGTGATAAATAGGTTCCAAATGGACTTTTCAGTAAAAAAAAAAATGTTCATATATAATTGATTTGTTGTTGAATGAAAGAATTGTATGACAGAAACTGTGCTTGTAGCTTTAAAACTTTGCTTTGTCTATATTACAGAAATATGTAATATAGAGTGGCAACATTACTGTTTTCAATAATATCAGGGATTATTGTTAGCAGTAATATTACAGTTTTAAGTAATATTACTGTTTTTAGTATTCTCCTGGACTGATTAAGTTGGCATTAAAAAATTGAGACCGATTACTTACGTATAAGCGTTCAAATTGGTAGTTCTGGGTGTACCCATCAAGGTCTGGAAAGACGAATCTATACCTGGCTTACTACAAAGATAGAGTAAATTTCCTATCAAAATTTCGCCCTCTAGGATATATATGCAACCACTCTCTAACTTAAACATGTAAAACACAATCAAAGGTGTTACTAGTGATATTGAGTATTTGCGAAATAAAGAGTTATTTCCCATTTGAGACGGTTTCTGACGTAAAATTATTATGACATCATGAAAATGATATTGTAAAGTCGATTTTGTACTGTCGTTTCCCAGAGTTTTATGATCGTTTCCATAGAATTTGATGACGTCACAATTAGTCTACGTCAGATACCGTCCCAAAGGGGAAGTAACTCTTATCTTTGAAATTACCGAATATAACACTGCAGGTAATTTATGAAGGGATACGTAAAGAACTACTTTTATTCAAAAGATATGTCTGTGATAAAATTTTAGAAAGTCAATGTCATTAGGATAAACATTTTGGAATTACAAACAGACAAAGAGGAAGGTGAAAAGACAAACAGACAGATAAACCTAAATCCCTTATTCCTCCTTCAACTTTGTTGCAGTGGTTCCAAGCTTTGGTGCAATCGTCATTGAAAGAAATTCTATAATAAAGCCTGTGTTTGTGAAACACGAATGCCCCCGGTGGCATCTTTGTTAGTATGAACACTATTTTCTGTTAAGTACATGTATGGGAGGTCGCTGGGTTAAAAGTTCAAAGGTCAAGGTCACGAGGTCAAAAATTTTGGTATCAATGGAAAGGTCCTGTCACAAGGAATACGCATGCGAAATATGAAAGCCCTATCACTTACCATTCAAAAGTTATGCCCAATGTTAAAGTTTTTGAAAAGTAGGTCAAAGGTCAAGGTCACGAGGTCAAATTTTTTGGTATCAATGGAAAGGTCTTGTCACAAGGAATACACATGCGAAATATGAAAGCCCTATCACTTACCATTCAAAAGGTATGCCCAATGTTAAAGTTTTTGAAAAATAGGTCAAAGGTCAAGGTCAAGGTCACGAGGTCAAAAATTTTGGTATCAATGGAAAGGTCTTGTCACAAGGAATACACATGTGAAATATGAAAGCCCTATCACTTCCCATTCAAAAGTTATGCCCAATGTTAAAGTTTTTGGAAAAGTAGGTCAAAGGTCAAGGTCAAGGTCACAAGGTCAAAAATTTTGGTATCAATCGAAAGGTCTTGTTACAAGGAATACACATGTGAAATATGAAAGCCCTATCACTTCCCATTCAAAAGTTATGCCCAATGTTAAAGTTTTTTGAAAAGTAGGTCAAAGGTCAAGGTCAAGGTCACGAGGTCAAAAATTTTGGTATCAATGGAAAGGTCTTGTCACAAGGAATACACATGTGAAATATGAAAGCCCTATCATTTACCATTCAAAAGTTATGCCCAATGTTAAAGTTTTTGAAAAGTAGGTCAAAGGTCAAGGTCAAGGTCACGAGGTCAAAAATTTTGGTATCAATGGAAAGGTCTTGTCACAAGGAATACGCATGTGAAATATGAAAGCCCTATCACTTCCCATTCAAAAGTTATGCCCAATGTTAAAGTTTTTTGAAAAGTAGGTCAAAGGTCAAGGTCAAGGTCACGAGGTCAAAAATTTTGGTATCAATGGAAAGGTCTTGTCACAAGGAATACACATGTGAAATATGAAAGCCCTATCATTTACCATTCAAAAGTTATGCCCAATGTTAAAGTTTTTGAAAAGTAGGTCAAAGGTCAAGGTCAAGGTCACGAGGTCAAAAATTTTGGTATCAATGGAAAGGTCTTGTCACAAGGAATACACATGTGAAATATGAAAGCCCTATCATTTACCATTCAAAAGTTATGCCCAATGTTAAAGTTTTTGAAAAGTAGGTCAAAGGTCAAGGTCAAGGTCACGAGGTCAAAAATTTTGGTATCAATGGAAAGGTCTTGTCACAAGGAATACACATGTGAAATATGAAAGCCCTATCACTTCCCATTCAAAAGTTATGTCCAATGTTAAAGTTTTTCGGACAAACAGACAAACAGACAAACAGATAAACAGACAAACAGACGGACAGGCCAAAAACTATATGCCCCCGAATCTTTGATTCCGGGGGCATAAAAAATCAAAATCTTTTCCTTTAACAATTTTGTTAAAGCTACAACAATAGTGAGTGCAAGTCAGCCTTCGTTTACGAACCTGGGGGAGGGCTCGACAAGCACTTCCTGAGTGATCTCCTTTTCCCGTGAGATTTCTTGTACTCTGTTCATGACTTCCATGTATAGACTGGATTTTGACTTGTCTGTGGTATGACTCAGTCTGGTAACAGTAGTGGACAGGGGCTGGGGACGACGCACTGAAAGACAAACGTTGAACTTCATAAAAAACAATTTATTTTGTTTTCCCGTGAGATTTTTTGCACTCTGTACATGACTTCCATGTAGAGACTGGACTTTGCTTTGTCCGCGGAATGACTTAGTCTGGTTACAGAAGCAGATAAGGACTGGGGGGCAACACACTTTAAGTAAAATGTAGAATAAACAGATTGAGTCAAGTCATCGGAGCTACTGTTGCTGTAGTGTAAGCTGAAGAGGCATAATCCTTCAATCTATTTGTAATTATTCATGACTTGAAACTTGTAGGAGTTAACCTGAATAAGTACATGTATATACATCATTTGTGTTACTACTTGATAAATATGCTGACATTAGATAGTCAGCTATCTTAACATACAAGTAGTATAAATCTATGTAGCACTTGAATGAAACAGCATAGCAATACAATAATGCCATGTGTCACTTTAAAGTGCCCAGCACAACCTATTAATTAAACACTGATGGCCTTGGAAGACATATACCAGTTCAAGATTCATTTCTATTAGTTCAAAATAATTTTTTTTAAAACACCACATTAAAGAGTGTATGTCGGGCCGGGTCCTAGTGAGGCTCGAACCAACAACCTTTCAGTCACTGGCTCGACACCTTTACCACTAGACCACCGCACCGACAGATCAAGGTAAAAGATTGACCAACAACCTTTCAGTCACTGGCTCGACACCTTTACCACTAGACCACCGCACCGACAGATCAAGGTAAAAGATTAACCAACAACCTTTCAGTCACTGGCTCGACACCTTTACCACTAGACCACCGCGCCGACAGATCAAGGTAAAAGATTTTATAAGTCTATTCGTGCGAAAAATGAAGAGGTCTTACTAGACTATTCTTACATGCCATAAGTAAGGAAAAGTCTTTGACAATTTTGATGAGAAGAATTTTTAAGTCTTCACTAAAACTTTTCTGAACCACTCTTAACCTGAAGACAAATTCTTCAGGACAATTGTATAGTTTGTTTGGACAATTTCTACTAGCTTGGTAAAATTTCTGGTTACCCCAGGCGTTGGGCTAGAGAATTTTCGAGAAGACTGATCATGAAGTCAGGGTTTACAATTTTGTTGTGAGAAACCCAAAGAAAAATGTAAAAGATTGGTTTTATTTACCCTCTAATACGATCAAAATTTCAACAGTACATTGACAAAATCCACTAGATAGCCAGCAATCTTCATTTTTCATGAAAAATTCTCACCTTCTCTTCTTTTGACGGTCACTCGTTTAGGTAGATGTTGACTTTCCATAATAACTTTTCTCTGTACCCCTGTCAGTACCGACATAAAGCCGTCAATAATAGCGTTCCTAGCTGCAGCTCTCTCTCTTGCCCGGGAACTGGTCTCGATCTAAAAATAGAAGAATATAGATCATTACTCATTTAGGTAGATGTTGACTTTCCATTATGACTTTCCTCTGTACGCCAGACAGTACCGACATAAAAACGGCTAAAATAGCGTTCCAGGAGGAAGCTCCCTCACAGGCTTGGGAACTCTTCTCAATCTAAAATCAAAAGAATGCTGAGTGTTTTTCTCAGTGTTTAGGACTTTAAAACTACCAGTGTCTACCACCAGGTTGAATTTTGATTCGAGTCTACTGCATCCCAATTGGTGTTTTGATTGTAACCATTTTATCAGCCATCGAACACTGGCTTATGTAAATCAGACTGTTCAAGAAGAGTTTAAGAAGTAACATGAAAAATGCTCATCGCGCGAGTTATAGCAGGGCTCTCACACTCAATTTTGGGACTGGGGCCGGGGCCTTTGAAATTGGGAAAAAATAGCGGCTTTTTCTGAAAAATTGGGAAAAAATATTGATAGATTTGGATCACTTTTCACTTGAAATTCAGCATTTAAAACTGGTCTTTTTACAAATTTCCACAAGCTTTCAAATTGGGAAAATTGGTCAACAAATTGGGGAAAAAAGATACTATTTTGCATTGGGAATGGGGCCGAATATCGGCCCCAAATCAGGCCGATCAAGAACCCTGTATAGACAATTCCATGTACCTTGTATGTGAAAATGTGATTACCAGACAGATGGACAGAAAGATACCTATGTACTGTATTAGACAAAGTGATGTTACTCGTTACATGTCTAACCCACAATGTCACTTTGACCTCGACCTACATCTAGTGTTTGGTTTTATCATACTCCACCATCCTTGCAAGTTTGATGAAGTTGCAAACCAAATACAAGCAAAAGTAGCTATTTTTGTTTATTTTCTAAATTAAGCACCAGAAAATTTTCATGAAATAGCAGCTACATGTATTTACTTTA
Source organism: Pinctada fucata (assembly GCA_028142955.1). Taxonomy (NCBI): domain Eukaryota; kingdom Metazoa; phylum Mollusca; class Bivalvia; order Pterioida; family Pteriidae; genus Pinctada; species Pinctada fucata. Next base: position 21,126,196 of record AP027112.1, on the reverse strand, counting down.
CTCATGGTGCAAATATAGAACTAGCTTTAAAAACTGAGTCATTTTAACTCACCATACTCATGGGTTTGAGTTTGTCGTTGAGTTGTATCGCCTCAGCGTATTTTCCTCTCTGTAAGTAATGGAGCACAAGTAATTCTAGCAGGTGGTACTCGGATGATTCCGTCAGAAAGCCGATGAGCTGTTCTTCTTCATCCTCGTACAATGGCAGCTGTAGTAACTGGTCCATCACTTTGACTGAAAATACACATGAATAGGTGATTTTCCGATAGATTCATTCGGCAAATAGACACCAGACATCACAAAATTTCACAATACTTTCATTGTGAAGTCAAAGTAAAAAGCATGACAACACATCAACTCGCTTCAAGACGGTGCGATCAGATGTGACGTCAGAATGGAAAATTTTGCAAAATGATGTGATGTCTGGTGTCTGTGTTTATAAAATCAAGGTAAGGAACGGGCGTATCTTTTATCTGGAAAATGAACTATTCTATGGTTATTTTCTGTAGGTCAAATTTTCAGATTGAAGAGATTCAACATGTACAAGTTTGAGTCTGGTCTGCCATCTATTGAACTTTCCAACTTTCCTTTCATTCTGTCTTTTCTTCTTTCTTCTAAACTATTATTAATTTCGGACGGGAAAAATATAGAGAGGTTTTACATACCTTCCCCCCTGTCCACAATTCTATCAAACACAAATCAACTACATGTACATGGCTGCACAACTCAGTTGCTATATACATGTATTTTCAAAGGATTTTGTAAACAATTTGCACTTGGTTTCAGACATAGCACCTACATGTACTTCTATTTTAAATCCATATGTGAAATCTTACTTTCTTGACATCCTAAAAATAGATGATGTAAGAGATCCTCGCTGTTTGTGATGTCTCGGCATGATCTCTGGTACTCAAGAGCTTCCGATACCATCCTATAAATAGAACATTACTTCATAATGCACTATGTAGATACACAAAACCAAGAAAACGAAAGGCTGTAGCAAAAGAACAGGGAATGGTCAAAAGCCATTTGTGTAAAATAATATTGATTGCAGAAAGCTGACAAGACTATAAGTAGTCACCTAGACAGCAGATATATGTTTCCAAGCATGGATTCAAGAGAAAGGGGGGGGGTTGGTGGTTTAGAGCTTCCAAAAATGTTAATTTTTCCAAATTTCCAAAATGCTTATCTTTCCCATTTTTACGTATATATTTTTCAACACAATTTGTTGGACTCTCCCTGATGAGCTTGACCCCCCCCCCCCCCCCCCAAAAAAAATGTTTTTCTAGATCTGCCAAAAAATTTTGTAACATATACTTACTTATTGGCCAACAGGATGGTCAGTTTTAGTTTGACTGCCTCTGGAGTGGACAGTGGAGGTCGTACTGTGTTAAGGTAACGCACGGCTAGTTTTGCCTGCCCCTGGTGAAGGAAAGATCTGGCTACACAACAATGCTGCCATAGTCCTATGTCATCTGTTACTGACGGGTCTAACATAATAGCTATGGACTCCTGTAAAACAACAGCAATATTAACGAGCATGTTGAGTTTCTTTGGAATACAAAGCTATTGCCATTTGAGACGATATCTCGCGTAAAACCTGTATGACGTCATCAAAGTTGGAAAATTGGTAACCTTGATTTCTTACATGTACCATCTTTTTCGTGAGTTTAAGGACCATTTCCATAAAAAATTTGATGATATCACAATTAGTCTCCGACAGATACTGTCTAAAACAGGGAAGTAATACTGGTTATCGATAATATACAGAATAATACCGATACAAATAGGGTCATTTCAATAATAAATAAGTCATCAAATTGCAGGGTTTTTTTTCCAGTTATTTGGGAACAGGGTCAGGGCCCGTGCAAATGGGAAAATTTCTGACATTTGGGAATATTTTGGAAAGTACTTAGATAAGTAAATGACTGCTTAGATTAGAGCTGCAACGAGTCGGGAACTTCTCGATTCGGTTCGATTTCGATTTTTATGTCTCGATTCGGTTTATTTCGGTTCGAGTTTCTTGCAATATAATTTTTCAAGGATATTTAATTTTTTTCCTTTTATTTGAAAAATTAATCTCAATCTAAAAAAAAAACATGTGCATCACTATATACCCCCACCATTTTATGGGGGGGGGTATAAAAATGCATAAAATACCCAGTTCATGTAAATGCACTGTATGATATATATGTTTATGTATCATATTCAAGCCAACCCCCCCCCCCTTTTCCACAGAATGGCCATCTGGGGATATAAATTTGATACTGTGTACAAAAGATATATGATAACTAACCAGTTTGCACAAAGAAGTGTATATGTAAAATACTTTAAAAGAGGCAATTTTCAATTTACGCTCGTTGAAATGCGGTAAAAGTCGCCGTTTCGAATTTCCTCTGACCCTGTATTTTCTTACGAATTGCTAGGTAAATGCACTTGAAAGGTTCAGTTTTTATTCTAAATCATCACCTTAAATCATTCTCATTGGGAATCCTGCGATTTGTGCGATTAGTGAATACTTTAAAGTTGAAATTAGAACGTTTTTCTGCATTATTTAGACTATTCGACTCGAATCGTTTCTGACCACTACGACTCGCGATTCGAGTCAGAGCTAAGAATCGCGATTCTCGGTGCACCGCGGTGAATCGTTGCAGCTCTAGCTTAGATAATCAAAAGATCAGAACTGAATGATAAAGCTAATGATTTTCTTTTTAATTTGATTTTTAAGATTACTTATGATCAGTATTGATTACAAAAATCATGGCAAATTTACAGTAAATGTGCTCTTTTGAAGCAGTTAATTTCTCAATTTTTGGAGATAATTTCATCTATGTAATTGGGAAATTTTAGAACCATAGTTGGAGAAAAAAAGATACTAATGTAGCCAAATAACGAATAATTGCTGAATTGGGTATAAAGGTTAGATAGGGGATTTAAGGTTAGGGTTGCGACTACAGGGAGATAAGTCTATTTTCATCAGTGATTAGGATAAGCATGCGCCCTGCGCCATAGTCACATTCAATATTAAAATGGCACATTAAAATTTCACTGAGTGCGCCAATGTGGCGCATTCAATTCTTAAATAAATTCTGTAAATCTTCTGTTCTTGTATTCAACGTGGTGATGACTTTGCCATAATCACTTCCGACTTTCAACAATTTAAACTTCTGCATGAAATTTAATTTGTTAACTCTTTGTATCAATTGATACACAGTAACACCAGACGCTAATTTGAAAGTGTCATTTATTCAAACACCATCGTTTCCTATTGCAACAATCCCTTTATATACATGTATGAACAAATGTACATCACCAGTTCATGCAAATGTTCACAAAACCCACATTTCATATTAAGATAAGTTTTGTCGTAAATTTTCGATTTGTATGTACTGTAGTTTACAACAATGTGAATGTACAGCAGAGTTCGTGTGCGGTTTTTTTTTAGGGGGGGGGGGGGGAGATAAATTGTGAATTATAAATTCAGGCTCAAAGTATGCAACAAATCTTTAAACAATCTTTTGCGACTGTCTGGGTAAAATATGTCATCCTATATGTATTTCCTATAGAAAAGTCTGTCTAGATTTTTGTAGTGGCCGGTTATGCAGATCTATATACTTAGTATATGATTTTTGCCATTTTGGTTTTTTTTTCAAATTGCTCATGGCACATTCATTTTCAACAATGGCACATTCTTTTTGCAAATGGCACATTGATGTTCCAGGATATGGGGCCATTGTCACATTCACCTGATTGCCTATCCCAATCACTGTTTCATATCATGTAATATTTGAAACCGACATGGACGATAATTGGTATAAGCTCAGTTTGTTGCATTATTTCAGAAAAAAATAATACTCCTTGAAATTTTCATTGCTGAATGGGTATTTTTTGCAAAAATGCATATTTTTCAATGAAAAATAATTCCAAGGAATGCATGTGTCGCCTGCGAAACATAGCGACACTCAGGAATCACTATTATAGGGTGTGACAGACAGACGGACAACGGACAAAGTGATCCCTAAGTGTCGCTATGCTTCGCAGGCGACACATAAATCACGGAAAATAGGAATTTTTTTTTCATTTTCGCAGGAGTTCTACTTCTAAAGATTCAAACATCAGAATATATACTATTTATAATACTCTTTAACAAGAGGCCCAAGGGGGCCACATCGCTCACCTGAGGAGACTGTATGTATGTTTTGAATCAAAGTCAAGACCTGAAGGAAATCGCTTTTAGTGAAGCTTTGAGAAGGACAAGGTGTACAAGTTACTTCCTGTAAAGTTCAGTGACATTCTGTGCAGTAGTTTAAGAGGATAAGTCAAAAATGTGTCATTCAAATAGAGCCTATAGAGGACATCTTGGATTTCCAATCGGCTCGAAAAACACAAACTAAGTAGAGGGCAATTAGTACTTGCGTCCTGTGAAGTTTCAAGAAATTCTGTGAAGCAGTTTTAGAGGAGAAGTTGAAAATGTGTCAGCCAATCAGAGCCTGTGGCGGCCATCTTGAATTTCCGATAGGCTCCAAAAACGCAAACTTGATAGAGGGTATGAGTACTTGCATCCTGTGAAGTTTCATGAAATTCTGCGCAGCGGTTTCAGAGGAGAAGTCGAAAATTTGTCAGCCAATCAGAGCCTGTGGCGGCCATCTTGGATTTCTGATCAGCTCGAAAAACACAAACTTGGTAGAGAGCAATCAGTACTTGCTTCCTGTGAAGGTTTGTGAAATTCTATGCAGCCGTTTGAGAGGAGAAGTCGAAAATGTGTCAGTCAATCAGAGTCTGTGGCAGCCATCTTGGATTTCCGATTGGCTCGAAAAACACAAACTTAGTAGAGGGCATTGAGTACTTGCTTCCTGTGAAGTTTCATGATATTCTGTGCAGTGGTTATAGAAGAGAAGTTGAAAATGTGTCAGCCAATCAGAGCCTGTGGCAGCCATCTTGGATTTCCGATTGGCTTGAAAAACACAATTTGGTAGAGGGCATTGAGTAGTTGCTTCCCGTGAAGTTTCATGAAATTCTGTGCAGCGGTTTCAGAGGAGAAGTCGAGAATGTGTCAGCCAATTAGAGCCTGTGGCGGCCATCTTGGATTTCCAATCGGCTCCAAAAACACAAACTTGGTAGAAGGCATTGAGTACTTGCTTCCTGTGAAGTTTCATGAAATTCTGTGCAGCAGTTTCGGAGGAAAAGCCAAAAATGTGTCAGCCAATCAGAGCCTGTGGCGGCCATCTTGGATTTCCGATCGGCTCAAAAAACACAAACTTGGTAGAGGGCATTGAGTACTTGCTTCCTGTGAAGTTCAGGGCTCGAAATTCGCGGTCGTCCGATCGTCAAACACAACCTACTTACCTGTGGGACGACCTAGAATTGAGACCAATTCGTCCGACTGACGACCTATTTTCAGACATTCAGTGTATGCTTACCCCGATGAAATAATGAACAAAAATTTTAAATCATATTTGCTTTAAGTCAGAATCAGAAAAACTAGAAGTTTTCAGATAGCAAACTTCTCTATCGGTTTAAAGTTTTCATACAACGGTCCGTTATCAGCCCGAATTTTATAATCCGGTTATTAATTTCCTACATGATAAATCGGTATTTTTACAGTGGTGTAGAAATTTATCCAAGGTGTTGAACCGCCTAAAAAGAAAACAAAAAGGTCCATTCTCTTACACAGAGTAACTACCCCGGAATATTTGGCAGTGTTTTATTTGGTTTCTGTATATGGGACCTAGCATGTGAGTGAGACGGGTTTTGCTGGGAAGCAGGAGATGCTTACTGTCTCCGGTCACCTGATCTCATCTCCAAATGAATTTAGCTTTTTCTTTTTCGCAAGGAGAGACTTTGTTAACAGAGCAAGAGGAAGACTTAGAAACAGATGCATCTGAATATGACTCTGATGATTTAAATGAGGAATTTGTTGAAAAAGAAATTGAAAAAGAAATGGAATTTATGTAAAATGTTCAAATTAGCGGAAATAAAGAATGACAGCTTAGTTTTTCAGTTCAATGATTTCGGGCAAGTAAAAATGGTTTCGGGCAACCTGATATTCAAAGCAGGTTGCCCGAATGACAACCAAAGATTTTCACGAGTTTCAAGGCCTGGAAGTTTCATGAAATTCTGTGACGCAGTTTCAGAAGAGAAGTCAAAAATGTGTCAGCCAATCAGAGCCTGTGGCGGCCATCTTGGATTTCCGATCGGCTTGAAAAACACAAATTTGATAGAGGGCATTGAGTACTTGCTTCCTGTGAAATTCTGTGCAGCGGTTGCCGAAAAGATATCGAAAATGTTAAAAGTTTACGTCGGACGGACGGACGATGCGCTATGACAATAGCTCACTTGAGCTTCGCTCAGGTGAGCTAAAAACAACAATACTTGTAGGGGACCATGATTTCTTCTTTCCTACCAAGTTTAACGAAAATCTGTTCAGTGGTTCTGGAGAAGAAGTTGAATATGTATGAAAATCATCCCCCCTTCTTCTTGAGTAATCTAAGTAACCCGAGAGAGATAGTTATACAGAAGCTAAAGCAAAATAACAGACCCCCTCCCCATCCTTTCACTGTGTTATTGATAACATTGATCTGTTCTTACATTAATATTTTGAGCTGCTCTCAATATTGTAATTTCATAGTTGTATATCTAAGTCTTCACAAGATAAATTTGAAAATACTTATTCATCTTTTTAAAATAATTTAGTTTCCTTTTCCATACCTATTTGATAATTCAAAATATATAACATTCAAATGAATCGATAATCCAAAAATTTAAACCTCAGAAACATAAATCTATATTAAAGAAAGACAACTCTCGCATACATGAACATGTACCAACTTATACGAAACTAAAGTTACCAGGGTACCAGAACTTGAACTTACAAGCCTTGGATCCATGTTCACAGTAAACATATCTATTCATGATTGAAAAAATACTCATAAAAATCTGTTCAGCAGTTCTGGAGAAGAAGTTGAATATGTATGAAAATCACCCCCCCCCCTTTCCTTTTCACATAAGAAAATAATTCATAAAAAATCAAAAAATTAAAATTTCAGTATGAAATACATATCAAAGCATTAAGTAACTTAAATGTGATGAATTTGTAGTAAATGAATGTGTAAAACCATACACATATTGAGTTATTTAAAGAAATAGTGCAAAAATGTGCATTTCCGACAGAGTCCGAAAAGACGTCAAAAACGCGTCAAAAATTTGACTTCGGAGTGGAACCAAAAACAACAACACTTCTTAAGCAACTCTCTAGATCATTCTGATGCTTTCAGTTTGTCGATACGTGCTTTCGTTCTGAAGAAGAAGTTTGTCAAAGGAGGGTACCCCCTGTGACCTACTTTTGCCTCTGGTGGCGCCACCTGTTGATGGATCTGGACGAAAAACAACATCACTTGTAGGGGACCATGAGTACTTCATTCCTACCAAGTTTCATGAAAATCTTTTCAGTGGTTCTGGAGAAGAAGTTGAATATGTATGAAAATCACCCCCCCCCCCTTCCTTTTCACATAAGAAAAACATAGTGTAATCAATGATTACGAAGCTCACCTCGCGGCAGCAAAGTTCAATTTAAACATATCTCTAAGTTCATGTATATTAAGAAAATCACTCAAGTGGAAAAAAGTAGGTCAAGGTCATTTTAAGAAAGTTTGATCAAAGATACATCCAATATGCAAGTTTGGTTCATGTAGCATTTATTCTTTGCTCAATATTGGCCTTATAAGGCAAAATCACTCAAGTAGAAAAAGTAGGTCAAGGTCATTTTATGAAAATTTGATTAAAGATACATCCAATATGCAAGTTTGGTACATGTAGCACTTATACTTTGCTCAATATTGGCCTTATAAGGCAAAATCACTCAAGCAGAAAAAGTAGGTCAAGGTCATCTTATGAAAGTTTGATCGAAGATACATCTAATATGCAAGTTTGGTACATGTAGCACTTTAACTTTGCTCAATATTAGCCTTTAAAGGCAAAATCACTCAAGCGGAAAAAGTAGGTCAAGGTCATTTTATGAAAGTTTGATCAAAGATACATCCAATATGCAAGTTTGGTACATGTAGCACTTATACTTTGCTCAATATTGGCCTTTAAAGGCAAAATCACTCAAGCGGAAAAAGTAGGTCAAGGTCATTTTATGAAAGTTTGATCAAAGATACATCCAATATGCAAGTTTGGTACATGTAGCACTTATACATTGCTCAATATTGGCCTTTTAAAGCAAAATCACTCAAGTGGAAAAAGTAGGTCAAGGTCATTTCATGAAAGTTTGATCAAAGATACATCCAATATGCAAGTTTGGTACATGTAGCACTTATACTTTGCTCAATATTGGCCTTATAAGGCAAAATCACTCAAGCGAAAAAAGTAGGTCAGATGCTGCATCCGATGCATGGGTTCACCTCAGCATCCCAAGATGAATCACTTGTGCAAGTTTGGTTACTGTAGCATCAGTACTTTGTCAGATACTGAACTACCCCAAAAGCTTTAACCAGATATGACAAAGTCATTCAACTGGAAAATGTAGGTCAGATGCTGCATCCGATGCATGGGTTCACCTCAGTATCCCAAGATGAATCACTTGTGCAAGTTTGGTTACTGTAGCATCAGTACTTTGTCAGATACTGAGTTACCCCAAAAACTTTAACCAGACATTGACAAAGTCATTCAACCGGAAAATGTAGGTCAGATGCTGCATCTGATGCATGGGTTCACCTCAGCATCCCAAGATGAATCACTTGTGCAAGTTTGGTTACTGTAGCATCAGTACTTTGTCAGATACTGAACTACCCCAAAAACTTTAACCAGATATGACAAAGTCATTCAACCGGAAAATGTAGGTCAGATGCTGCATCCGATGCATGGGTTCACCTCAGTATCCCAAGATGAATCACTTGTGCAAGTTTGGTAACTGTAGCATCAGTACTTTGTCAGATACTGAGTTACCCCAAAAACTTTAACCAGACATTGACAAAGTCATTCAACCGGAAAATGTAGGTCAGATGCCGCATCTGATGCATGGGTTCACCTCAGCATCCCAAGATGAATCACTGGTGCAAGTTTGGTTACTGTAGCATCAGTACTTTGTCAGATACTGAGTTACCCCAAAAACTTTAACCGGACGCGGACGGGGACGCGGACGGGGACGGGGACGCGGACGCGGACGGGGACGCGGACGCGGACGCCGGGGTTATAGCATAAGCTCATCTCAACTTCGTCGAGGTGAGCTAAAAATTAATAAAAAATCAAAAAATCTAAATTTTAGAATAAAATACTTATCAAAGCATTTAGTAACTTAAATATGATAAATATGCAGTAAATGAATGTGTAAAATCATACACTTATTGAGTTATTTAAAGAAATAGTGCAAAAATGTGCATTTCTGACGAAGTCCGAAAAGACGTCAAAAACGCGTCAAAAATTTGACTTCGGAGTGGAACCAAAAATAACAACACTTCTTAAGACATCTCTCTAGTTCATCCTGATGCTTTCGGTTTGTCGATACGTGCCTCCTTTCTGAAGAAGAAGTTTGTCAAAGGAGGGTACCCCCTGTGACCTACTTTTGCCTCTGGTGGCGCCACCTGTTGAAAATGTGAAAAGTTTACGACAGACAGACGACGGACGACAGACGACGGACGCCGGACGGATCGCTATGACAATAGCTCACTAGAGCCTTTGGCTCAGGTGAGCTAATAAGGAAAAAAAATTTGTTGGGGTCCCGCCGGGGTTTGGAGCCACTTCCCATTGGTCCATTGGGCATGGAAAACATACATTATACCTATGTACAATCTTAAAAAATATTCCTTAAAAATCCAAAAGTGGATATCTTGACAAAATTCTTTCACTTGAAGGGTACCATGCATGAGTACCTCATACCTACAAAATGTCATGACAATCTGAAGAGTGGTTATAGAAAAGAAGCAGAAAATGTATGAAAATCACCCCCCCCCCCCCTTCCTTTTTACATAAGAAAAAAAATCATAAAAAATTAAAAAAATAAAATTTAAGCATAAAATACATATCAAAGCATTTAGTAAGTTATATATGATAAATATGCAGTAAATGAGTGTGTAAAATCATACACTTATTGAGTTATTTAAAGAAATAGTGCAAAAATTTGCATTTCTGACTAAGTCCGAAGAGACGTCAAAAAAGCGTCAAAAATTTGACTTCGGAGTGGAACCAAAAATAACAACACTTCTTAAGACATCTCTGTAGATCATCCTGATGCTTTCGGTTTGTCGATACGTGCTTCCGTTCTGAAGAAGAAGTTTGTCAAGGGAGGGTACCCCCCGTGACCTACTTTTGCCTGTGGTGGCGCCACCTGTTGATGGATCCGGACGACAAACAACAACACTTGTAGGGGATCATTAGTACTTTATACCTACCAAGTTTCATCAAAATCCCTTAAGCCATTCTTGAGAAGAAGTTGAAAATGTGAAAAGTTTACGACAGACAGACGACGGACGACAGACGACACACGACACACGACAGACGCCGGACGCCGGACGCCGGACAGATCGCTATGACAATAGCTCACTAGAGCCTTTGGCTCAGGTGAGCTAAAAATGAGAGAATTCGAAATTCGAACTTGGAGTAAATCTCAGATGTTTTTGGGTCAAAATGTTGATTTTTTAAAAATAAATTATTGTGCTATTTATAGAAACAGTCATTTTGCCCAAAAACGAATTCGGGTACATATGGGTTAGACTGCTTTAGGATAAAGCAATACCATAGCTCTATACATAGAAAAAAAAATTGTGTACCTGGCGACCCTCTAGCTATTAATAAAAATAATGAGTTTTTGCCATGGCAACCAGCAAAATTGTATTTATAAGAAAATACACTCCTTAGAACTGTTTGTTTTATCAGAATTTTTCAAAATAGGCTTTAACTCATACACAAGCTTTAAGAATCCAGAAAATTAAGTATATATATGACTTTTTGAAATTTCATGCATTGCAGAGGTATGTAAAGTTATGATGTGGTATTCTCTAAAATGGCGAAAATGTTAAAATAGGCCAAAAATGGCGTTTATAGCCAAAAACCGAGACAGGCAAATTTTGATTTTTTGGTCTGAATAGTTCGAGGAGATGTTCCTCTACATGTGGACATATCCATCTTTCTTCTACCTCATTTCTATTAAAAGTCGCCACCCTGACCTTAAAATTAGTTTCTATTATAAAGTTGATAAATTTTTACTGTACATGTATATGAATCAACATTAACACGAAATGATATCCTTGAATTTAACTTCCACCCCCACTCCCCCACTTAAGATCATCTACCACTTCATCCTCAAGGTACACAAAAGTCTCACCTCAAAATCTTTATGGTCTAGCAGCCAAAATGCTTGGATCTGTTTTACAGCAAATTCTGGAATGCTAAACGCTTTAATGAACTTATGAATTTTCTCTGTGAACTTTTCATGCACGGCAGTGTCCGCTAGCGATACAAGATCCAGTAGTACATAGAGAACAATGAGATGTTTGGTCAAGAGGTCTGGTTCCTCTAACAGGTAAATACTCAGTAATGCCTGATAAAAAGATGAAAAAAAAAACGAGATTTAGCCTTTTTGGTTAAAACTGGTAGAGAAGAAAGGTTAACTTTTGTAATTCATTTCATACTTGATGGACCTTGCATATATTCATGTAAACTTGGTGGACCTAACATGTAAACTTGGTGGACCTTACATGTAAACTTGGTGGACATTAAATGTAAACTTGGTGGTCCTAACATGTAAACTTGGTGGACATTACATGTTAACTTGGCGGATACATGTTAACTTGGTGGACCTTTCATGTAAACTTGGTGGACAATTCATGTAAACATGGTAAACTTAGTGGACATTTCATGTAAGCTTGGCGGATACATGTTAACTTGGTGGACCTTACATGTAAACTTGGTGGACATTACATGTTAACTTGGCGGATACATGTTAACTTGGTGGACCTTTCATGTAAACTTAGTGGACAATTCATGTAAACATGGTAAACTTAGTGGACATTTCATGTAAGCTTGGTGGATCTTACATGTAAACTTGGTGGACTTTTAAGCTTACATATAAATTAACTGACCTTACCTGTAAACTTTGGGGACCTTTCATGTAAAAATTGATGGACCTTTCATGTAAACTTGGGGACCTTTCATGTAAAAATTGATGGACATTTCATGTAAACTTGGTGGACATTGCATGTAGATTTGGTGGACATTTCATGTAAACTTGGTGGATGTTACATTTAACTTGGTGGACTTTACATGTAAACTTGGTGGACCTTTCATGTAAATTGATGGACTTTTCATGTAAACTTGGTGGACCTTTCATGTAAAAATTGATGAAACTTTCATGTAAACTTGGTGCACCTTGCATGAAAATTTGATGGACTTTACATGTAAACTTGGTGGACCTTTCATGTAAATCGATGGACTTTTCATGTAACTTTGGTGGACCTTTCATGTAAAAATTGATGGAACTTTCATGTAAACTTGGTGGACCTTGCAAGAAAATTTGATGGACTTTACATGTAAACTTGATGGACCTTACATGTAAACTTGATGTATCTTGCATGTAAACTTGATGGACCTTAAATGTAAACTCTGTGGACCTTTCATGTAAAAATTGATGGGCCTTTCATGTAAACTTGGTGGACATTTCATGTAAATTTGGATGTATTTTGCATGTAAACTTGCACTTTTCATGTAAATTGCTGGACCTTACATATAAACTTGGTGGACCTTACATGTAAATTTGGTGGACATTTAATGTAAACTTGGTGTACCTTACAAGTAAACTTGGTGGACCTTAAATGTAAACTTGGTGGACCTTACATGTAAACTTGGTGGACCTTACATGTAAACTTGGTGGACCTTACATGTAAACTTGTGTAAACTTGATGGACCTTACATGTAAACTTGATGGATCTTCATGTAAACTTGATGGATCTTACATATAAACTTGGTGGACCTTAGATGTAAATTTGGTGGACATTTCATGTAAACTAGGAGGACCTTACATGTAAACTTGGTGGACATTTCAGGTATACTTGTTGGACCTTACATGTAAACTTGAAGGATCTTACATGTAAACTTGGTGGTTTTTACATGTAAACTTGGTGGATGCTCCACCTATAATCTTACATGTATACTCTATAAATAACATTTGAAAAACTTACATGTAAACTAGGTGGAGGGTACATCCCCGTGCCTCCTTCCCTGTTCCACAGATCTTTCAGGGGCTGTCCAGCCTGCTCAATCAATCCGTCTATTGTCAAGACGTCACTGGTCTCGGCATTGCTGTTATAAATGGTATGGAGATATATTACTGCTGTACACAAATCATTCAGAACTGCCTACATGTTCCTCATCATAAGTGTAATATTTTGTTCACAAAACTATAATTTTGGGGACTAAAGTGTAACATACATGTACATGTAGCTATAGTATAGTTATATAAACCACTCATGCAATTTTGAGAAAAATGTGTCCGCTTTGACAATTTTTGTTATATCATATATGTAGTGAATCGACATCTGCAATTTATGTCAGTCAAAAGCTCTTGAGAGCCTATGTACACAAGTTTTATCCACTTAAGGACTTTAAATAAACCTTACTTGATCTTTCTTAAACTGGTAGTAACTCTATTTATCAAAAAAAAAAAAAAGAATATATGTGCATTGGAAACTTTTTTCAGGGTTGGTTTTTTGTTTTGTTTTGTTTTGTTTTTTTTTTTGGGGGGGGGGGGGGGGGGGGGGGGCTAACATTTTCATATTGATGTCACATTCTGTTTTAACATTAGAATACCTAAACATACAGGTACTGTAAATTGGTTTTTATTCGTCAGGTACCAATTTTCGTCAGTGCCTTCCTTGACGAAATTACGTACCGACTAAGATAAATACTCTTGAAATATTATAGTGTAGAGTACGGAAAAATGAATCAGTCTCTTGGTAAGGTTAAATAGCATCTGGAACAGGAGGAGGGAGGAAAAAGCTGAAGGTTCCAAGTTTAAGACATTGTAACAAAGTGTTATTACGAGAGAAAAATGGCAAATCAATAAAAACTGAATACGCGCACAAAGTCGAATATAATGTACTCCTAAATACCAAATGATACGGTATGTTTTCACAAGAATCTCGGTGATCTACATGTCTAATATTGTATGTTTAGCAATAATTGTAAAACAAACACACACCTCGGATTGACGGTGGATCTAAATTATAAGCTGGCATTTGAACAGATAAATTTGCATTTTAGGGACCCTTGGATGACGAATTTACGTACTGACGAAATTGTCAATTTTAACGAATCAACGAAAATTTGTACTGACGAAAATAAAGCAATTTACAGTATATTACATACAGAGTAAAATTCTACTGATGCCATTACGTTTCTAACCTGCAGACTTTCTGTATTTCCTGCCGTCTGATTTTATAAGCATAGCTGAGGTTACTGATAGGATAACTGAACTGATGAGCCATCAAGTCTTCTGTGTCTACAACAATAAAAGTCATTAATAACATTTTCCCAAATATCTGCAGTACAAAGGCTTCCATTTGTTTCCAGTGGCTCATTTTCCAGAAGATTCATTGAGCAGATGGACACCAGACATCACAATATTTGGAGATATTTTCATTGTGACTTGAAAATAGAAAACATGACAATGCATAATGTCAGTGCATTCAAATATGACGTCACAATTCAAAATTTTTGCCAAATGATATGTCTAGTGTCTGTGCATATAAAATCAAGGTTTAAAACAGTCATAAATATTTTCTGGAAAATGGACTATTTCTATGTTTTTTTTGTTTTGTTTTTTTCCCACAAAGTTATCTGGTGTCAAAAAGACTGCAATTTTTAAAGAACCTAAATGAACTCTATTCAATTTCTTGGTTGTTAAATGAATCAAACTTTTAGTCTTAACTGACAATGCCACGACTGTGAAATTCAAACCCCAAAAAAAACCTATGGCTGTTGAAGCTGAATTCTCCTTTAGGCAACAAAATCTTAATTCTTAGCTTTACGTATCCACTGACATGCTGACCCTAATATTACCACAATTGGAAAAAAAAAAATTAATGAACTGAACAGACATTTTTTTTCTTCTGATCATCCGAATTTCGCCGGACTGTTACTTTCATCTTTACTAAATCATTATTATCATATTTTTCCCTTCTCCAACCCTATTTTGAAATAATAAAATCTTTACACTAAAAATTAAATCTCTGTCACCTTAAAAGTTGGAAAAAATTAATGTCTGTATTAAAGGTTGTGTACTAGTAGTGAATGAAACAATGACCAATTACAATCAAAATTCAGTCTGATGCCTTTTACGACTGACGACAATAGATGACTTACCGTCCATCTCTGGAAGCAATCTGGCCGACACAAACCACAGGACTATGACCAGATGCTGCTGTATGTAGTGTACAACACTTAACTTACTATGGAGCTCACTCAGACCTTTACAATAAAACATATTAACAAGAATAAAATGGCTGCAAAGTTCAAAATTTATAGGCATACTCTTATGGTACAAGTAATTCTGTATCAGTATTTGAAATATCTATATTGAAAACTTCTAAAGCTTTTGTATAAGAACTAATGTACTGACATTTCAGGCAGATTTGCTAAGTTTGATCTTGGAAACTTTAAATCTATAATGTAATTAAATTGTAAAGGCAGGTTCCTCTCATGATCCTTTATCTACATGGATATGAAAGCTGTATTTTGAAAATTATTCAAGTTATCACGTCCAAACCAAAGTAAGAATGGACGGACGGACAGACAGATGCATTCACTGTTGTGACCCTTATCAATGTAGGACACATTAAGAGTCCCAATGGCAATTTTGCTCTTTTCCATGTCAAAATAAAAAGAAATGCTGAATCTTCCCTTAGTTGCATGTACAAGTACCTTGATCTGTCGATGGTGCTGATTGGTCCATTAGAATATTCAGAATGGCCTTCAAATTAAGCAACCTCTGATTTGATTGGTGCAGAACTTGTAGCGACCTTTGGTCCAAGGATATGCCAGACCAATCATACAAGGGTGTGCCTGAAAAAATTAAATCTTCTTTTCAATATACGAAAAAACATTCTTATCCACATGTATGACAATTTCACTATGAAATTCATGATGTTACAATTCCAGCTGTTATCCAGATACCAAAGCAACATTAGACTTCATATATTTTTAAAATTAATGGTCTAAGAGATAAAACTCATCAAAGATTGCTACATGTACATAATTTTGTTATACATGTATAAATGTATCAAACAGTTATTTCATTGCTACTTCAGAAACAGTCAAATTAAAGAAATAATGCCAAATGTCAGACCTTGAATGTATTGGCCTTATAAAGCATTGTTTGCCGGGCCATCTATAATGACATCATAATGTAAAAGTCCATGTACCATGTTGGAATTTGGTGATCCCTCAATAGAACACTTGCCAAAATTCATAATGGCTGACAAAATGATGAAAAAAATTCTGAGGGAAGCAATTTCTGCGCACTGTTCATTGATACGTCCCAATGGAATTGCCTCTTTCAACAGTGACCTCCATACTTGCCATAATTTTTCGGAGTTTTGTCATTGCAAAGAGGGACAAAAAGAGGGACAAATCATCAAAATGCAGGACAAATATGATGCCAGTGAGGGACATAATGAGGGACACTTTTAGGAGGTTGAACTTCCGATATTGCAATCCAAAATTGCATTAGATCATTGGCCTCTGCAAACGAAAGAACGTCAGAGTAAAAAATAAATCTTATTAACGCGCGCCATATAAGTGGCTCCTGGTCGGACGTATTTCTAAAAGTGGCGCTTCAGTGAACTTGTCTAAGTCTACCTTTATAATTTTTCCCTGTGAAGGCTTTAAAAGTCTTTAACTTCATTGTTCACGTTTTATATTCACAACTTTCTAAACGTAAGTATTAAACATCTGCGCTGTTGCCTGCGTTGAGGTTGGCGGTTTAAATGAAATACACAATCGATAACTTAACGACTCGGGTATTAAAAATGATACTGAGAGTTTTTTGACATGATAATAATAAAAAGCTTATTAAAGTTACTAAAGAGTGTTCTGTGGTTGCCGTGTTTTCTTTTTTCTTATTATTATTTTTTTAATTTTGTTTACATGTTTTTATGAGAAGAAACAATTATTTTTTTAATTTTGTTTACATGTTTTTATGAGAAGAAACAATGTGATGTATCACATTGTTTCTTCTCATAAAAATAAATTCATATCTTGGTTTACATAAATGGTATCACTCGAACATCGTATAATTATTGCTACTGCTTTATTTATTTCAATGATCAAATTGTTTTGTGAGCTAAAAAAAAAAAAAAAAATTCCAACAAGATAATGGCTGCATGAATGTATTTAGCGACGTTTGTGGGACAGCCGACCTTTAATAAACCTATTACTATTAAAACATACGTCGATTATCGGCTGATTACTGTATATGGGTATATAGCGTAGATAATTGGAAACGTTTAAATAAACAATGAAAGTTTAAGAAAAGACGGAATGACTGAAATCGACAAAGAATAATCAATATTACCATGATTACGCCGATTTTTTTTTTTTTTTTTAAGAAACGTCGAAAAATCGGGATTTTCCGTGTCCCGGCCGGGACACATATTTTCGGTCGAAAATGCGGGACAATTTTTGTCCCGGCCGGGACAATGGCAAGTATGGTGACCTCATAATGAAAAACATCACCAAGCTTCATAACAAGATCGGAAAATGGTCTATTGTGGGACAGCTAAATGTCCGACACTGCCTCGGCTGGGGACTTTTACATTATGACGTCATAATGCACGAGTTCACCAACATGTGCCATGCCGGAATTTGGTGATTCCTCAATTGTCCCGAGACACATGTAGGTGGAGACCTTAGAAACTGTCTCAATAGCAAACAAGATTGAATTGTATCAGTTTCTTAGGTCTTCAAGTACCAAGACAAGTGCACCATTCCCAAAGTAGTAATGATATATAACAAACTTACATGTATTATCAATGGTAGTCTTAGTATAGGCAGTCCTATCCCAGGCCCAGTCTAACACAGTCTTTAAGGTACATCCAAGGTGTACATACTCTACAAAAGAAAAAAAATTGTTACATAAGAAGTAGGCGAGGGAAGGAATGAAATCAAATTAAGGTGTACATGTAAACGTATTTGACTTGTAACAGAATTAAATTTTATCAAGAAATCTCATTTAACCAATGGTTTTCATGAATTTTGCACTGAATTCTTTTGTGAAAACAATGCCAAAAGAAGTTGCCTCTGACATTTTTCATGTTTTTAGCTGGGCAAAAACATAGGTAATCACAGATTACAAAGCTCACCTCGTGACAGCAAAATTCAATTCAAACATATTTCTTAGTACATGTATATTGGCTTTTAAAGGCAAAACCACTCAAGCAGAAAAAGTAGGTCAAGGTCATTTTATGAAAGTTTGATCAAAGATACATCCAATATGCAAGTTTGGTACATGTTATACTTTGCTCAATATTGGCTTTATAGAGCAAAATCACTCAAGCGGAAAAAGTAGGTCAATGTCATTTTATGAATTATTGATCAAAGATACATCCAATATGCAAGTTTGGTACATGTATCACTTATACTTTGCTCAATATTGGCTTTTAAAGGCAAAATCAGTCAAGCGGAAAAAGTAGGTCGAGGTCATTTTATGAAAGATTGATCAAAGATACATCCAATATGCAAGTTTGGTACATGTATCACTTATACTTTGCTCAATATTGGCTTTTAAAGGCAAAATCACTCAAGCGGAAAAAGTAGGTCAATGTCATTTTATGAAAGTTTGATCAAAGATACATCCAATATGCAAGTTTGGTACATGTATCACTTATACTTTGCTCAATATTGGCTTTTAAAGGCAAAATCACTCAAGCGGAAAAAGTAGGTCGAGGTCATTTTATGAAAGTTTGATCAAAAAGAAAGGAGGGGATCTCCAACAACACTAGGTTGCAGCACCCACAGCAAAATCCCAAAACACATCTAATATGCAAGTTTGGAACATCTAGCACTTATACTTTGCTCAATATTGGCTTTTAAAGGCAAAATCACTCAAGCAGAAAAAGTAGGTCAAGGTCATTTTATGAATTATTGATCAAAGATACATCCAATATGCAAGTTTGGTACATGTAGCACTTATACTTTGCTCAATATTGGCTTTTAAAAGCGAAATCACTCAAGTGGAAAAAGTAGGTCAGATGCTGCATCCGATGCATGGGTCCATCTCGGCATCCAAAGATGAATCACTTGTGCAAGTTTGGTTACTGTAGCATTAGTACTTTGTTAGATACTGAGCTACCCCAAACTTCTTATCCAAATCACTCAAGCATAAAATGTAAGTCAGATGCTGCATCCGATGCTAGGGTTCACCTCAGCATCCAAAGATGAATCACTTATGCAAGTTTGGTTACTGTAGCATCAGTACTTTGTCAGATACTGAGCTACCCCAAACTTCTTAACCAAGTCACTCAAGCGGAAAATGTAGGTCAGATGCTGCATCCGATGCATGGGTTCACCTCAGCATATAAAGATGAATCACTTGTGCAAGTTTGGTTACTGTAGCATCAGTACTTTGTCAGATACTGAGCTACCCCAAACTTCTTAACCAAGTCACTCAAGCGGAAAATGTAGGTCAGATGCTGCATCCCATGCATGGGTTCACCTCAGCATCCAAAGATGAATCACTTGTGCCAGTTTGGTTACTGTAGCATTAGTACTTTGTCAGATACTGAGCTACCCCAAACTTCTTAACCAAGTCACTCAAGCGGAAAATGTAGGTCAGATGCTGCATCCCATGCATGGGTTCACCTCAGCATTCAAAGATGAATCACTTGTGCCAGTTTGGTTACTGTAGCATCAGTACTTTGTCAGATACTGAGCTACCCCAAACTTCTTAACCAAGTCACTCAAGCGGAAAATGTAGGTCAGATGCTGCATACGATGCATGGGTTCACCTCAGCATCCAAAGATGAATCACTTGTGCCAGTTTGGTTACTGTAGCATTAGTACTTTGTCAGATACTGAGCTACCCCAAACTTCTTAACCAAGTCACTCAAGCGGAAAATGTAGGTCAGATGCTGCATCCCATGCATGGGTTCACCTCAGCATCCAAAGATGAATCACTTGTGCAAGTTTGGTTACTGTAGCATCAGTACTTTGTCAGATACTGAGCTACCCCAAACTTGTTAACCAAGTCACTCAAGCGGAAAATGTAGGTCAGATGCTGCATACAATGCATGGGTTCACCTCAGCATCCAAAGATGAATCACTTGTGCCAGTTTGGTTACTGTAGCATTAGTACTTTGTCAGATACTGAGCTACCCCAAACTTGTTAACCAAGTCACTCAAGCGGAAAATGTAGGTCAGATGCTGCATCCGATGCATGGGTTCACCTCAGCATCCAAAGATGAATCACTTGTGCCAGTTTGGTTACTGTAGTATTAGTACTTTGTCAGATACTGAGCTACCCCAAACTTCTTAACCGGACGCGGACGCGGACACGGACGCGGACACGGACGCGGACGCGGACACGGACGCGGACGCGGACGAGGACGCGGACGTGTGGGGTTATAGCATAAGCTCACTCAACTTCGTCGAGGTGAGCTAAAAATCGTAAACGGGTAAATTAAGAAATAAACATCTCTTACCTCCCGATGACCAGTCTGATATACAGCGTATGATGAACGTTAATAAATTATAGTCGAGAGCCATGGAGAGTAACGCATCTCTCATCTGTCCCTGAAAATATACAATAACGATTATGAGTATCTGTACCCATGATTTAACAATCCTCAAGTTAGAAGAGTCTCAAAGCCAAAACTTTAATTTTTCCTTTTATTTCTTTTTCTTTTTTTGGGACTTGGGGGTTGTCAAGTTTCAATAAAAAAATTTGACAGTATTTAGGCAACAAACAGATACATGTATATGTATCACTTATACTTTTATATACAGATTAAACCTTGGCCATGGATTGATTCTGTATCAAAGGTACATGCATTTTCAACATTGTACATTGTCAATGCTCACAGATCCTACCTTAACCCTTATGATGTGGAAAATATTTGACATCATGCATCACATTTACAGTAACATGAAATTAAAGGCTTTTTAAAAAAACATACATGTAATGTGAAAATGCTCTTTTTCTTCAATTGAATTTTACAAGAATTTTTTTCTTCGAGTTATTTTGATATGTATCGTATCGTGAATGATGTATCATGATACGTATAAAAGAAAGTACATACCAAAGAAGGTGCCATCGAGCCAGAATCCAGAGTTCTCGGTAACAGTCCTACGTACACACATAAGTTGTACAGTTCTCGAGGGTTCAGCAACATGGACGGTCCTATTTTCTGCATGGTTGCCAAAACCTACATACAACAGAGATTAATTGCTTTTTTTAAACCTGAGAGCTTTGAAAGTCCATAAGAATGCAAAATAATGGATATGATTTTTCTTCAATAGTTCATAATGTACTGACAAGGTGGACGGCCAGATCACTTTCAATTTTCAATTCTTGAATTTCAATGCTATATATGATTTGTTTAAAATACTTCTACAATGATTTCCCCATTTTTGCATGTAACACTGATTCGTAAAAAAAAATGTGTCATAGACTCAATTTATCTTGGTTATGAAGGTAAAAGTAGATCCTTTAATGCAGTGTATCTTTCTGTACAGACCTGTCTTTGTGTTCCTAGATACTCAGCTTGGACAATTCCTGTATCCGTGACAACCAAGGTGTCTGAAAATTCAAATGTCAAATTCTGGAAAAATCAACTCTAACTAACATTTACATGTACATGTCTACAAAATGAGATCCTAAGATACATGTATTTAGTTTACTTTCCTAATATTTTTGTTACTGAAAATTTCAAATGAACTTGGAACATTTTCGTAACATTAAAGGCTTCACCCAGAGAAATATCACTGTCTTAAAAGACAGAGATCGTCCATTGAAATTTCCTCTGGTCCTGTATTTCTTCATAGAAAGTGCTCAAAAGGTCGGCCTCAAATTCCTAAATCACTGCCTCAAATTTCTTAATCATTGCCTGAGATAAATCTGACTTAAAACCCTGAGCATTATGCACTTCTGCAATTATCCTGCATACAGGGAAATTTTCGCCCGTTTTATTTTCACCCTTTTTGCCAACTGTCACCTGATCGAATTTAAGACGGGGCGGATGAAATTTAACATGATCAGATGATGGATTCTATTTCCTGCAGTAAATTGAATCCCCTCCCAATCACCATCACCCAAGTCTTTTGCTATACTGATTGATACTCATTAGCCTCATATACTGCATACAGGGAAATTTTCGCCCCTGTTTTATTTTCGCCTTTTTTGCCAACTGTTACATGGTCGATTTTAAGACGGGGCGGATAAAATTTTGCATGAAGGATTTCTCTAAGAAACTCAATAAAGAGTAAATCATTCTCCTATCCAAATTGGGCGAAAATGGGACTAGGGGAATTCAAAACTGCATACAAATAAACATAGTACAATTCTTGACTTACTGAAGGCTAGAGCAGCTGGGTAGAAGTATTGTTCTGGGGGTAGAGGTGAGAGGTTCCTGAATCGACGTAACTTGTCCACACCTACATGTACTGTCTGCAACGTAAAAAATATCTACAGTCATTCCAAACAGACATATAAAACTAAATAAAACACAGCTAAAGACGGTATGGCCGGATTGCAAAGTAAGTTTTTGTAACTAACTGGGTCAAGGTCAATAGGTCAAATAATACAGCATAAATTGAAAAGTTTTGTCAGAGGCAACCTACATGTATAAAATAAAGTGTCTACTGCACACAGTTCCATAGATTTTGCTTAAACCAGGAACTTTAACCAAAATCCTTTACTAGGTCAAAGTCCAAGGTCAAGGTCACTAGGTCAAATGTTACCGCATAAATTGAAAGGTCTTGTCATGGGCAAGCTTCATGTATAATATAACATAAAGTTTCTACTGCATACAGTTCCATAGATTTTGCTTAAACCAGGAACTTTAACCAAATTCCTTAACTAGGTCAAAGTCCAAGGTCAAGGTCACTAGGTCAAATATTACCGCATAAAATGAAAGGTATTGTGATGGGCAAGCTTCATGTATAATATAAAGTTTCTACTGCATATAGTTCCTTAGATTTTGCCTCAACCAGAAACTTTAACCAAAATCTTTAACTAGGTCAAAGTCCAAGGTCAAGGTCACTACTGTCCTGTTCACTAAATCCAGAGCACCCTGTTTTGGCAATTTATTCTTTCGTCTGAAGAATTTTCCTCTTAATTATTGTTTCCGAAAATTGACCTCCTTTAGTCGTAACTGGAAATTAACTTCAACTTACCCTATCAGCTGCCTTCAAACCGCAATATGAAAAATAAAATGTCTACGGGAAATTCCCATGTTAATTTCATGCCGCCGCCATTTTGTTCTCTGTGTCAACAATAGTAAACAGTGATGTCAAAGTGTCCGACGTCACACATTTTCAGCAATTTTACTATAGAAAATCCCCGTAGACTTTTTATTTTCCGTCCTATTTCTAACTTACTTAACGTACAGCTATCAAAATGGTTTTTTCTGTTACGATAAAAGGAGTACTATAAAACTGATATCCTTTCGGAAGATGGCAGTATCATATTTTAGAGAAAACCGGGAAAACAGGGTGCTCTGGATTTAGTGAACAGGACAGTTGGTCAAATGTTATCGCATAGGTCTTGTCATGGGCAAGCTTCATGTATAATATAAAGTTTCTACTGCATGTAGATTTTGCCTCAACCAGAAACTTTAACCAAAATGTTGACGGCAGACAGATGGACAGACGGACATCGTCAATCTATAGGCCGGAATTGCTTTGCAATCCGGCCAAAAATCATTCCAAGGAATGCATGTGTCGCCTGCAAAACATAGCGACACTCAGGAATCACTTTTATAGGGCGTGACATCCGAGTGTGACAGACAGGCGGAAAACGGACAAAGTGATCCCTAAGTGTAGCTATGCTTCGCAGGCGACACAAAAACTTGAGTTCAATATCATCATATTATCAAATCTATTTTTTTCCGAAAATAAATTGATAAGAACTGTTAATTATCATCAAAAATCATCCTTGAATCTGTATTTTTCTGAAAATAAATCGAGAAGAACAAAATTGTTCGATCACAACATGTCAGACATCACACCATTTGATTTTGACATTTTAATGATTGATGTCTGCCAATGGTCGTGATGTCTAACACCCTAATTCAAATAGCTTTTTACAAGCTAACAAACTAGCAGTGATTTTTTTCAGTAATTTGGGAATGGGGTCGGGGCGTGTGCAATTGGGAAAATTAATGACATTTGGGAATATTTGGGAAGTACTAAATATAAAAGTAAAATGACAGTTTATACAATCAAAAGTTCAGAATTGAATGTTTCATCATATAATTTTTTTTGTAAATATGATTTAATTTCTCATGCTTACAACAATGTGGCAAATAATTAGTAAATTTGCTACTTTTGAACCAGTAAATTTCACTATTTTCGCTGATAATTCCATCTGAATGAAATTGGAAAAATTTAAGAGTCACAATTTGGAAAAAAAGATACTATTTTTCATTGGGAATGGGGCCGAATAATGGCCCCAAAAAGGGGCAAAAAAAAAAAACCTTGAATAGACATTACCAGTAGACTGTCAGACTCTGCTTGATCAAGCACCTCGTCCAGGCTGAGGAAAGAGAAGTATTGACATGTGTCCATGTTTCCTGTCATCTTCCTACAAATAAATACACGTATTATACAGATGTAATACAGAGGACTACTGTTAATCCGATAGTCAATTTGTCGGAAGATCATTATCAGATTAACAGGAGTATCAGATTATCAGGAGTTTGATATTCCCTGGAAATACAATGAAATAGTCCTCTTAATTGTACTAGAATGTATCTCAGACTTTATTATAAGCATTAATTGAATGATATAAATACTTTCAGGCTATCTTGGATAGTTTTAAATGGTAAAATATCAATTTCAAGGATTTTGATATGATAATTCATTGAAATGACGTAAATATCATAGGAAAATTCTCATAGTTGACGGAAAATCCTATCAGATAAAGAGGAGTTCTTAAGATTTTTGATAATTTCTATCAGATTAAGAGGAGTGATATACATTGATAATGTAGGAAATGGTTTAGTGTTTTGAAATCGTATCATATTAAGAGAAGTATCAGATTATAAGGTATCAGATTAAGTGGAGTCCTCTGTAGTAGAAAGTGAAAGTCGAAGACCTTGGGAAAAGGGGGTTGGGAGGGGGGAGGGACTATCAGACTAAGCTTGGTTTAACACTTCATCCAGGCTGAGATAAGATATCCATGTTTCCTGTCATCTTCCTACAAACATACATAAACTTGTATTACATGTATAACGATGTAGATGTTAGAGCAGAAAGGTACATTGTAAATATAAATGTCATAAATCGATGGTTTGTGTAAAATTTCCAAAACCAAATTCAAGGAGTTTTACATGACTTTAAAATAATTTTTCATAACATCAAAGAAGGTTACAAGGTTTTCCCAATAAAGAAGGTTACAGGGTTTTCCCTCAAGAAAATTCTGAAACTTTAAGGAGAAGCAAGAATTTTTCGGAGTTGTTTTTTTTTTTTTTTTTGCTAATTTTTCTCTGCCAAAGTTATAAAACTTGAATTCAAAACCTAAGTATATTCTTCAAGTCATTTTATGTGCAACCACCCAATCAGGTATAATATTTATAATTTTTCTGATGCGGATAGATGATTAAACAATATAGTATAATTAGCGCGTTTTTTAAAACCACACCTTCAAAAATTTATATCAGATGCTTATTTGCAACAAAAAAGTTTTCTTAATCATGTTAATGATAAAATATCTATGAACCTGTATGGTTATAAAAATCATTCATCTTCTAACGTCAATTTCCATTTTTCAATCTTGGATATCATATACCAACCTTAAAGAATATGGCATTTGAGCGTGATACCATCTATTCATATCGTACACTGCCAGGTGGGCGGATGTTCCCGGATTTACGCCATCGCACGTTTCCCATACAAATACACATAGACTCAGATCAGGTCCGTGTAAAGCTACAAAATTAATAAAGAAGTCAAGTGATCATCTGGTGAAAATGCTTTATTTGCCTTTATTGCTTTTAATGTAACAATCTATACAGAAACTATCAAATATCCCCGAGAGAGAAAATATTAGAAAACTTCCATATCTCAACTTTCAGATACACATACATGCAAAAATTAAATTCACAGGTCTAAGTAAGTCAGAGTAGGCCTGAACATGTTCCTCTAATTTTGATGGCAATTTATAAGAACTAGCCCCTACATCTGGGGGTTGCCTTTACATCCAATACAGAATTGAGAATTCCAAGGTTTATTTAAGATTTTTTTCATTCAATATTTATCAATTTACTCATTCATTATTTTCTTTGTCAATTTTTTCAGTTTATACTTACACATGCACATTTTCTAACTTACACATGCACTCTTCAAAGGATTCCTCGTCCCCAAGTTTTGAGGGTGCCTTATAGCAAGGGTCCTCTAAAGTGTACGCCGTCACTACCCGACTGGAGTTACATCCCTTGGCACTGGGATTCAGAGGGGACGCCGGAAGCTCCATCTCAAACCTTCCACATACTGACTGTAGGTCCTGGAAGAGAGAAGAGGAAATAACATATTGTTAATTACATATTTCTGAAGCTTAAGGTCGCCCTTCACAAGTTCCGTTTTAAAATAAATTTTCCCCTTGAATTTTCACTGCTGCACTAAAGCAATCTTCAACCAATAAATCAAAGTGTCCGAAGACAATTTCCATGTGAACAAGTCTTTTCAAGAGGTTTGTCGCCTGTTGTTTGATACCCAAGAATCTGTGACCTTGAACTTCAAGCTGACTTTGACCTTCATTGAATGTTGTGTTTAATCTGGCTTGTTCTACCCTGCAAGCTTCATAGGTGTAGAGTCCATGCATTAGTATACATGTACTGATAACTGGAGGAAATCTTCAAAGTTAGGAGGCAAGAAAATTTTGTGACCCACAAGAGCTTTTTACAACTTACATATCTACATGTAAATATACCAATTGAAAATCCTATTCAGGCAAGATTACCTCATAAAAGGCTCCATAATTACTGTACCAGGTCTTCTTACTGTATGCTAGCTGATAGAGGCAGATAGATGCCAAGCTATCGTCCCTGAAAATGACATAGCAAGAAATTAAACATGAGCGCAATCAGTGATTTTAACATGTATGTGTACTCTCACAGGAACATATTAGGCCTTTTATTTTTTATTTAATGGTTTACGGGAAATTTTGAAAAAAAATTGCAATCCAAGGAATGCTTGTGTTGCCTGCGAAGCGGTTTGATTATTATTCTAGAAAGTGGATCAAAATTATTGGTATCAGTAGAAAAGTCTTTTCAAATGAAATTCATTTGAAATATCAGACCACTTAATTACAAATTAAAAGATGTGGTGATTCTCAAATTTTCAGAAAAGAGTGTCAATCATCTAGGTCAAGGTCAATACGTAAAATTTGGTAACAAAAAGGTATCATCATAAGAAATATTAAAAACCTATCACCTACCAATTAAAAGATATATACAACCTTAGAAAAGTAGGTCAAATATCTAGGTCAAGGTCAAAAGGTAAAAAATTATGGTATGTGTAGAATGGCATTGTTAAAAGGAAAATACATGTGAAATATCAAAACCCTATCACCTACCAATCAAAAGATATAGCCAATATTACTTTTCTTGAAAAGTAGATCAAATATCTAGGTCAAGTTCAAAAGGTCAAATATTATGGTCTGTGTAGAAAGGTCTTGTCACAAGGAATACTTATGTGAAATACCAAAGCCCTACCACTTACCAATCAAAAGATATATCCATTCTCATTTTTTTTTTAAAGTAGGTCAAATATGTAGGTCAAGGTCAATGGGTCAAAAACCATGGTATGTGTAGGAAGGTCTTGTCATAAGGAATACACATGTGAAATATCAAAGCCCTATCACTTACCAATCAAAAGATATAGCTAATATTTTTTTTTTCAAAAATAGGTCAAATATCTAGGTCAAGGTCACAAGGCCAAAAATTATGGTATGTGTAGAAAGGTCTTGCCACAAGGACTGCACATGTGAAATATCAAAGTCCTAACACTTACCAATCAAAAGATATATCCATTCCTAATTTTTTTGAAAAGTAGGTCAAATTTCTAGGTCAAGGTCACTAGGTCAAAAATTATGGTATGTGTAAGATGGTCTTGTCACAAGGAATACAAATGTGAAATATCAAAGCCCTATCACTTACCAATCAAAAGTTATGGGCTGTGACACCCAAAGTGTGACAGACAGACAGACGGACAGACGGACGGACAGACAGACAGACGGACAACGGACAAAGTGATCCCTAAGTGTCGCTATGCTTCGCAGGCGACACAAAAATTGAGTCGAGGGGGAAAAATAAAAATAAAAATAAAATGAGAAATTTAACACAGTCGACCAAAAAAATAAAAATAAAAGAGGAAACGGATCATCTTTTTTTTATTTTTTGAAACTTCCATAACAATTGATGCTAAGTTTGAATTTCTTTTTTTTCGTACTGTTCACTTCTTCTTTTAACTTTTTACTGCATTCCTGGTTTTAATTAGCACTGATTTTTTACATTCACCACGAATTGGATGACTGTTCACTTCCTCTTTTTAGTTTTTACTGCATTCCTTGTTTTAACTAGCTTTGACTTCTTACATTCACCACAAATTGGTCGAACAATCCCATAATTTTCACGCAATCTTTTAATATCTTCAGTATCCAACACATCTGTGTGTCCACAATAAACGCAAATGTCGTCAAAAACAACAGTCTTCCCGGTAAGAACAGTTGTACTGCATGTGTTACTCAATTAAAAACACTGAAACTTACAACCATTGATTAAACTTTGCAGTAGAAATGAAAATTACAAACCCGAAATCCTTTAAAACGGCGAAATCTACCGTTGCTCCAACTTCAGTTTGTCCCTCTATTAGAACCTTCAGTCGATTTAGAGCTTACATGTCTCGATAGAGAATTGAAGCGTTTAAAAGATTCAATGATCGCAAATAATAAAAAAAATTATTTTGCGAGCTGACAGTTTAAGACGGTCGGCGGAAAGTATAAAAATAAAAGGAGACATCGCCACTTTTATTTTTATTTTTTTTCAGAAGAAATTAGAGTCGGCGCTCCCGTAAACCATTTAATAAAAAATAAAAGGCCTTAATTTCTTCATTCAGGTTTTGATTCTTTTCAGGAAAGGTCAAGGACAAGTTATTTTTAGGTTAAGTATTTCTATACTCGATCAATCAAGACACCAAACTTGCAATGATAATATCATAACATCCACTAGTACTTGTATATGTTAAGATTAATGGGTAAATACACAGCAAGTTTTTTTTTCTTTCATCTAAAATCATTTTTCATATTAGTCACATGCAATATTAAATAACTACTAAAACGTTCAGATTACAAAAAAGCACCAACTTACTCGAGGTCACTGGTGCTGTGTACAGTCCAGATATAGCTGAAATTCTTGGGGTCGTTTTCAGGTTCCTGATAAACTATATGTGTAATGGGAACAGGATCGGTCTCTAAACGACTGCTGTATCTGAAAACATACATGTGTGATATTTATGAATGAAAATAGATTTTGATGGAAAGATAAACGAAACACCTGCCCGGCTTATCTCGCATATACATGTACATGTATGTAATCAAGCTACTGAAAGTAATCTATATACAAGTTTTAGCGTATTGAAATTTTCAAGGGCATACAACTCTGTACATAATTGAATGACGTGACCCATATCTAAAATGGATATGCATTTCTTGGCTACATGTATATCCAAGAAATGAATTGATTCTCTACAACAATTTTCCTTCTTACATCCAGAAACAATAAAATATTGAATTTTTATAAGTTTCAAGGGACATACAGTTGATATCTCTGCACATAATTGAGCAACATGATCCATATTAAAACTTGACCTGTATTTCTTGGGGTAAAAGCTATACACAAGACATGAATGGCATGTAAAAGCATGTGGGATGGACGCTTTTTTTACGTGTAGACATCTATCATTCCAACATGTACATTGTACATTATTACTATTTATTGGTATAGTGTTGTAAAATTGGAAAATTTTTACTATCGATTATCGGAAACTATCGGAGGAGTACAATCGATAGCACTATCGGTATAATTAGACTTTTTTCTTCTTTAAAATTGCTGTATGTTTTGTATCTTTACAGAAAGAGAAAACTCGGTGCTTGTGATTTAAGAATCTGATTTTTATTTAAAATCATGGAAATAAATTAAATGTTGAACATTCCTTGTTCTTAATAACAAAATCTCCAGGCTTGCTTTAGAAGGAGGGCCTTCCTTTACTTTCTTTAGCCAAAATGGTCCCAAACGGCAGACCTAGTACGCCCGGGACATGCTCCTCCTCGACCGTTATTTCCGTCACATCGCAAACACATCTAGTTTACTTTAGAATTATATGGAAGATGTTTCGCACTGAGATAATTTTGCGTTTAATTAAAATTCAACAGCGACAATCGATTTTCAAAACAATCAATAGTCGGCGACTTTCAAGTTTCAGCGATGACAGCGGCGACAATCATTGCAACACTAATTGGTATCAATGACTTACTCTAACACTGGTATATGAAGCTTCCATATTTGATAGCATCCAAAGCTGAAGCCTACGACCAGACACCCAATCTGAGGTATGTACTTCAGACAGCTAACATGTACATCCCCTGAAAAGAATAAAACATAAACTTTCACCTTAAAAATGTTATAACAAGATTTCTCACTTTGCAAGAAAGATGTTGTCATTCGTTCGAAATTTCATCCAACTATAAAGTGTTTTTCATCAACTGAGCTTCATATACATTCAAAATGAGTTATCACTAAAATTTTCCTGAAGTTTTATGCTACAGCTTAACTTGAAATTTTGGAAAAACACAAGTCAGAACATGACATTTATTAAAACATTTTACAAATCTGAGACTCATATACTAAATAAACGCAAATATATAATCTATGAAATGAGAAAACTCACCAGGATCAAATGTTTTGAGAATGTTTCCATCACATCGTCTGTACCTAAAACTATTTCCCTGTGCTTCCTCTGAAAAATGAGCACTTTATATTTGTAATATTTGAAATATTTGAGTCTTAGGATACTGATTGTGGAAATGACAAAAATCTGAGTCAATATTCCTTACTGAGTTAAAATGATCATTTATTGACTTTATATCTAAAGGTCAAATTAGGAAAATAAGGGAAATTTGCAATAGCAAAGGGACAACTGGATTGAATGTTTCCAGTATGACCTGAATCTGCTTTTGAAAATCAATGAAAATGGGACAGACGGACAGACGGACGGACGGACAGACAGACAGACCGAGAGGAAACTAAGAGTCCCCTTCGGCGTTGCCGGTAGGGGACTAATAAGGTTGAACAGACTGAAATTCACCATTTTAAGGATCCGAAACAAAAATCCAATTTGAAATATTTCCATTTATTTTTTATTTTGCTTAATTTTGTTAAATTTCGATTTTTGCTTCACTTTTGTAAATTATTAGAGAAGATTGTCCTTTCATAAACTTTTTTGAAAAATATATCATTTTCACTAAAAATCTTAGAAAAATAATCTCTGCAAGCCTTGGGTTTAACATTGTTTCGAACACTCATTCGGTAGAACCAATGTACATGTATCTTAGGCCAAGTTAGGGCTTTCTATCTTGGGGCTTCATATACATGTATGTATTTGTATGAAAGAAATGTTATGACGCCTACCATCTAGAACCATACACAGTTGTTGCCCCCTGCTCATTGACTGTGTACGTCTGTCCGCTACGTCACGTGTGCGTGGGGAAATAAAGTGCAGTTTGCGCGGGGACACCTCATCTGAGATTTCACCATCGTCATCCAAACACATATCTACAAAATATGAAATATGAAGAAATCATACTTGAAACAAATATTCCATTACCAAGTCCAAAATAGAAGTTTAATCTTGGTACATTTACATGTAGAACACCTTTTGTAATAATGTTTCTATAAAAGACTAAAGATTCATTTAATGACTGAGGTATTCCCTACATTTGAAAGCCAATTTTTGTTTTGTTTTCTTTCATACTTTTTTGCGTTCATTCAGTGAGTTACTGGAATTCGTAAACTATCTTTCATTTCTTTAAATGATTTTTAAAATTCTGCAAAACTTAATTAAGTTGGCATGTTTAATTATCAAAATTTACAGTACTGTATCATTTTTTTTCTAAAACTTACCAATTAAATAAACAATTCCACCTATCGTTCCAACGGCAACAATTCCGTAGAACTGCCTCAGCTGTGCGTTTAAGGCCCAGGCTGGTGCATCATCACCACCAGACTTAGTTATCACTTCAATCGATGTTATCTAAAACGAAAAAAAATGTTCATACAATAATATCAGGCATAAGGTAAATTGCAGCAAAATCATTTTATTTTTAACATGTTAAACGAGTAAATTAATCAATTACGTAGAAATATCTCTCATTTACTGTGGAAACCATATAAAATCCTTTGGTGTCCTTTAAATTTTCGGTGTGACATCTCAACAGACAAATCACAAAGCCTCAAAGCTGCAATCATAAAGGTCAAAATGCAAACTTTTTGCCGAAAGATTTGATGAATGGTGTTTGAGCACTTAAAATCCAGGTTTACATGGTCAGGACCATTACATGTAACAGAGAATATTCTGACACAATGGACAGGGCTGTCGCTGGATATTTTGGGACAGGGGCCGGGGCCTTTCAAATAGGGAAAAACAGCTATATTTTGACCAAATTGGGAATTTTCCAGCTAACTTAAAATATTCATAATATTCAACTTTAATCTTTACAAAGTCAAAGAGTTTTATATAAATTATCTTTTTAAGGCAAATTAATTCAGGGTAATGTGTGATATGCTTTATCGTAATGTAGATCGTTCTCTCTTATCATACAGCTTCCATGAGTTTGCTCATCTGTTACATATTTGCTTCGGGACCACTGTGAATTGGGAATTTTCATGAACTAAATTGGGAAAAATATATACTATTTTGCATTGGGAATGGGGCCGAAATCGGCCCCAAATAAGGCCTAGCGACGGCCCTGATAGACCATTTTCTGATCTTGTTAGAAAGCACAAAATGTCGGAGTCAACACCTTTTGGCGTTGTTTTACATTATGACGTCACTATTAAAAGACACAATTCCATTGAGATGTAATAATGAAAATCATTTCAAGGAATGCATGTGTTGCCTGCAAAACATAGGGATACTCAGGAATCACTTTTATAGGGTATGACATCCAAGTGTGACAGACAGACGGACAAAGTGATCCCTTAGTGTCGCTATGCTTCGCAGGTGACACAAAAAAGTGCGCAAAAATCACAACTTGACATTTTTCGTCATTTTGTCAGCCATTATGAATTTTGGCAAGTGGCCTATTCAGTTTAATGTACCTTATGGGGTATATCCACAGCCTTGACGATCTTAGAAAAAGTGGAATCCAACACACATAGCATCCCATTCTGTGAGGCATTGCCAACGCCTACCAGAAGCTTGGGTGTACTGCCGTAATGGAACTCTTTAACGGCACAGATGTACGAGTGTTTGTCGTAGATAGCAGCACCAAAGTTCCAGGATGCCAGACGCTGCTGTGTTTGAGTGTCCAGGACGTCTAGTACGGACTCCCTCACAATCCACGATAGACTTCCATCTGTAACATACAGAAAATATTTATTCATTTACAGTACACCTTACCATAACTTGTACATGTATAGAAATTGTAATTCAAGCTAGTATTACTAGTAGTAATCTGTTGGTCTCTTTGAGGGTATTTAGTATTCAAATTTATACTAGAATTCTGAGCATGTTGAACTAAGCTTAAGGAAAATTCTAACAAAATAAACACAAAAAAATTAGCAGCTACATGTATCATTTGTGTGTTGACTAAGTGACAAATTTCCAGCCAGGTCAAGGTCACACTAAAGGCATTCTGATATTTGTAGTTTTCTGCAAATCTAAGAATCTTTCTAACAACTTATCCACCAGACATTGCCGGCAATTTGGCACTTTTTGTAAACTCTCAGGGATTTTTTTTGCCCCTTTTTGGGGCTGTTATTCGGCCCCATTCCCAATGACAAATAGTTTCCTTTTTTTTCCAACTGTGGCTCTAAAATTCCCAATCACAGATAGATGGAATTATCACTGAAATTAGTGAAATTTACTGGTTCCAAAGTAGCAAATTTACTGTTAATTTGCTATAGAGTTGTACCGGTAAGCATAAGATATTAAATCATATTTAAAAGAAAATTATTTGATTAAACATTCAATTCTGAACTTTTGATTGTAAAAACTGTCATTTTACTGTTATATTTGTACTTCCCAAAATATTCCCAAACGTTGTTAGTTTTCCCAATAGCACGGGCCCCGACCCCATTACCAAATTACTGACTCTGCCTAAGAATCTTAAACATCTTTCGCGCTGAAAAGTTCCAGTTTCATATGTATAAGCAAAATTTTCTCAAGAGTATTGTAAGACTTTAAATTACCATGGGCCACTCCTGCCAGTGTAGCATCACTATCATTCCCTCCTGCAGGAAATGGCAGTAACTGTGAAATAACATGAGGTGTTGTGCCTGGCCTCATACTGGCTGATCAGTGTTCACTGAAAGGAAAAGAAAAAATAGAGAAAACTATCAATATAGCCATTGTTTGCACTGTGTCATAATTACTAACTGTTCACTGAAATAAATGTCAGATAGCTTTTTTTCTGACTTGTGAGAACATACATTTGACATTTGGTTAGAAATAGCTGAGGCTTTAAATCTGATCCGACGGGATGGTTCGAAGCGTTTGGCATACATTATAAACTTCACCTCTGCCCTTGTTTCTGATGGTATGTCTTACATCAGACAATTCGTGCAAAATATCCAGTTATGTCTTTTTGGAGGAATCCGCTCACTCCATCCCACCAAATGTTGATGTTTCTTAAAGTTGTCAACCAGGAACCTCAAAAAGAAGGACAAATAATCCCTGGTTCTCAGTCATCTCACCCACATTTGCCCAAATCCACAAGCATCACATGAGGTTCATTCTCATAGCTCCAAAATTTATATTGTGACCGGCGGAATGGGAAAAGTGTTTGTTTGCTTTCGTGCTCACTTTTTACATCATGAATATCATAATCAATGGACTCAATGTTACAATGAATTCTTGATATTGTTTCAATGTACATACACTTTTTACATACAGAAAATGTACCGAGAAAGAAAAATATAAGAACTTATTTGTTATCATAGACGCAAAAAGGACGACAATGGCCTGTTTATTTTGGCAGTACGTGGTCAATAGCTATAAAATTTTTGTTCGAATTTATTTCAATGTTCAGTCAAGATTTTATTATTCTATTGAACGTGTTATACTTGCAGATTTGTCGTTACCGTATAACCCTTCATGCCGAGCAGAAAACAACGCACAGTTTGGTTATGTAAATATTTATCCATAACTTGTGACAATTTTTAATGAACAGATTTTAAATAAACATTTCATACAAATGTACTTAACCAGCGACAGAAATTGAGACATGACGAATGTTTTTTTAGGGAAAGTAGGCGGCAATTCTATTCTAACTATCGCTGGCTGTCAGATCTTTATGAGAACCCTGCATTTCAGCAAGTCACTAGCCAGTCGGGCTAGTTCAGCAGCAAATTTTGGCAGCCCGAGGAAATATTTGGTAGCCAGGGCAGTCAGGCAAGTGAGTTTTCACGAAGACTGCCACTACTGTAACTCCCAGACCACTCAACAGGTGGGGCACACCCCCTGATTTGCGAGATCGTCTCTATAATGCGGTATAATCCCTGAATTGGGTCATGAAAATATCTCGAAAATGCGAGATGATTGTGATCTTAATGAGAATAAATCTGAATTTTGCGGAAAGAACGCAAAAGCGCGTGACGTTTCCTGTTTGGTCCGAATTTCCTCTGCTCAATAAACATAAAAATGTTTACCGTCAACGTATCGGATGCTGCAATGAAGCAGGAACTTGAAAATTAGAGATGCTTCAAGCTGAGAATCTTACCTACCCTCGACTTCAATGTTTATTTTCACCTTGAAATAAAATTTCTTTGATGGAAAAAGCCAACTGAGATGGTTGTGACATCTTTGAAAAACGCTTCTATACACTGACCCGGATATGACATTTGCATAATTAGCCAATGAGCATCAATCTAGTTCACTGCCCTACTTTCGTTATCAGTTCCAGTTATCATGTATGGAGAGCAATACGTAACATAAACTTGTGCATGTTGAATGTTCAGCAACATTGGATTTTTCTTTAATGCTGTATCATATTGTCAAATTGGTATCATTTCAGACTACTGTTAATTGAATTTTATTCATCATGTTTATTTTATATTTTTTTTCATAGAATAAACATATTTGTGAAAAAATAAAACTAATTATCAGGAATGAAATATTCAACTATTTCAATTATTTTCTTCTTCTTGAATGTAGAAATGGCATGTTATGACATAATTATTCAGGTTTTTTTTATTATTCTATGTCAACATCACTTATTCATAACTAAACATAATGAAATCTGGATAAAACGATCGTTCTTGTGACAAATGTTGACGGTTTGGAAAGACAACTCTTACACGATGCATCTCTGATGAACAACAACATTGAATATCATAACCCTAATGGGCCGCCATAGATTATTGACCATGCACTCTCTTGTGACGATGATTTTGCCTCGATGCGCAATCTAATATGCGCAATAGATTGCTGAAATGAAAGTAGAGAACCTCAGCTCATCACATGTAAGTAAGTTTGTGGGAAAATAACGAAGTTTGCTGGAGAAATTATCAAATTTGTTATGTGAATATGACACGGAAATGCAGAGGAGCTGATTTCAATTTAGCATATTTCAAAGTCGCATCATTATATTGCATAAAACTTGATTTGTCAAGAAGGAATGTGATCTAAATATTCGTGCCATTGGCCGACAATGCTGCACTTTTTTATTTTTTCAGACGAAATTCACAAAAGTAATAAAACTGAACCAAAAATCTCGAATAAGAGGGATATTTTCGTCTCGATAATGCGACACCATCCCTCACTATAGAGACGATCTCGCAAATCAGGGGGTGTGCCCCACCTGCTCAAGTCCACCTCAACAGGACCAATTACAGAACTACCGAAGAAAGTACAAGAGCAAAGAAACAGTTACTGCATGCTGCTTATTGCAAAGTTGCATACTTCATCAAATAAATAAACATGCATCAATAGGGGACTCCCGGAGTATGGCATTAACTCCATCCCAGATGATGTAAAAAAAATTTGGAGGAACGACAGAGGAAATTCTGAAGAAATTAATTAAGAATAAAACATTGTTCATTTGGCATGCACATATAATTGGATATTATAGAACAACATATGTTTCTTAACCTGTTACTACTTCTAATGCTCTGTAACGATTCAAAATCGTTCGTTTTTCGTAAAATAACCGCCATTACTTTTCACACGTGCCGGTTTTTCAATTCAATGCGCATTGTCCGACGCAATTTCCGGAAGTAAACAAAGTTTACTTTCTCTTTGTGCATGCATGGCCAAAATTTATTTTAGAAATCCAGAAATTGATATATTTCACCTCGTGTTGTGTAGTATTGTTTTGATTACCATGTACTCTATACGTTTAGGTCAATTACGCGCCAATCGATGTGTTTAAACTGAAAAAAAAAGACCAATGTGGTGAATTTTCCCGGCAAAAATGTTGATGTTCATTGATTGGCTGAAATTAATTTGTACATTTACGGTAATTTGTAATCACGCCTTGACTATGTCAGCTGTTTGAGCTACTGTACGTTTATTACTTGTAAAATGACAACACTGGATCAGTGTTTCATGGGATTTACATTGCAATGGTGTTTACTTTTTTAGATGGACAAATGGAAAAACTTGAAGGTAAGATTTGATTTCCTTTAGCATTCAAAAGATGTCGATTTTATTTTACCTGTCCCTCAGGTAAGTTATTGAATTATTTACCTGAGCTGTGCCGATTGGACTTGGCATAAGGTGAAAGTAAAGAACAGTTATATCTGTATATAGTTATATTTTGCATTTGTGTTCATTTAAAAATGCATGATAATTGATGTACTTGAACAACGCAAAATCTGAGCCTGAATTCGAATAAGTGCATGAAGGTCTGAATTTCGAGATATACTTTACGTGAATTTTAAGAACATTGCCCTGAAAGAAATTGTGAAATTAATTTGAAGCATTGAACTTGAATGAACTTATCTTAACACCCCCCCCCCCCAAATTGACTTGAATTATATTAGCTTTTAAAATCTTTTCATTGTTGTTTAGTCTCTGTTCTTTTCATTGTTGTTTAGTCTCTATTTTGGAGACTTCTTACATTTTTCAAAGATTGAAGATAATCTCAAATTAGCTATATGTCTGCAGTTTGGATATTTAAATTATTCGTTTATATTAAGGGGGTCCAGCTCTACGGAAGGATACTGGTCAGTGATGCTGAAAAGTGCCCGTCCGATGATTTTGACAGGCAAACTTTCATTCGGACTTGCAAAAAGTTTAAAGTTTTGCTACAAAATTCTTTATTCGGACTGGCAACATTTTTAAATAACTGGCATGCCTTTTAAGTTTTCAACATCTGGTAAATGTGCATATTTTGAAAAAAAACAACAACACATGACTTGAATTATATTAGCTTTTTTGATCTTTTTGATTGTTGTTTAGTCTCTATTTTTGGGGCATTGTTACATTTTTCAAAACAGATTTAGAAATTCAAACCATGATCTTAAATGACACGAGGATCGGTCAGCTACCTAGACTGCTGAATATAATCCCTTCCACCTTTTCATTTGAAGTGCATCCAAGCGAATTCAGACGGAAAGTAATTTCTTTAGAAGCCCCTCTGGTGACAGCGCAATATAGCTATTTGTCATTAAATCACATCTTTTTATATCTTAAAAGATTCTCACACCTTAGGTAGACATTCTAAGTTTTATTATAGGAATGCTTGGCGTTTTAGTTACGTTATTGTTGTTTTTGCTTTTTTTGGGGGAGATTCCCATTTATATATGTATAAAAGCATTATCACACCCTCTGTATAAAAGTCCAAGTCCCATTATAGGGATACTTAAAATTATATACACTACTTATTAGTCAGTCTTACACATATTTTTTACGGTTTTACTATATTGGAGTTAAATTAATTATAAACCAATTTATTTGTTAAAAGACCCCCCATTTAATTAGTGCCTTTACAATACATATTCCCATCGGGGTAAGAAATGTGTTTTGACAAGTTAAAAACTTATTTAGACTTCATCGGTAATGTTATGTAAAACACGACCTTTTAAAACCACGCGCGGATCTCGAAAATACCAGCTCTTCGTAGGGGGGGGGGGGGGGGGGGGTCAGCCTATGGTTGTGAGAAAATCACTCTTAAAAATAAGGAAAATATTAAGGATTTGAAAAAGAATTGAAGAGGGGACCCTATTAAGCTTTGATGAAACATTTTATTTTCCAAGAATGAAAATGTGATCGAGCAAGCATGGCAAATATACCCCATTAACACCATCTGAATACGCGCATGAAAACTTTCATTCGGAAGAGAGAGAGACTTTTCAGCTATCAAAATCAGTCCTTTTTCACAAAAATCAAGGTCCGTAAAAAATTGGCCACGGTGACTTTATTTTACTGGTCAAGTTTAGAGCTAGGGTTGAAAAGTTTGGACACCTATGTCAAAGTATAACTCCCGGTATCTCGATGACCTTCACACGAAGATAAATATCTCATTAATACCTTGGCCATGCTTTTATAGGGAAAAGATGGACTTACTGTCAATAAATAGCGGTACATGAAAGGTAGCTGTGAGACCGACGTACCGCCTGCCCTTGCAGTGTTTTGACCACCAAGACACGTGCGAGTACGCTACTAGCTTCTTGTATAGACATGAAAGAGAATGAAAAGGGGGGGGGATGTAGTTGTACGAATGCATTGCATTGCATGGGTGGATCTAGAACATTTTCCTGGGTGGTGGTGGTTTGGGGGGATTTCCAAGCCGTTTTGGGGATTCCAGCTTTTCGTAATAAAAACCTGTAAAACGGGATTCAGCATTTTTGGCAAACTCCAGGAGGTCCTGTCCCTCTTACTCCCAATCTAGATCCGCGCTTGCATTCGGGGGGGGGGGGGGGGGGCTAAAAAATCCAATGATATCATTATGTGATACATGATGAAATTGTTTTGCCGAAAGAAAAATGTTGGAGGGGAGGGGTTGCCGTTTTCACGTACATTTTTTTCAAAATCACATAGGCTTGACCCCCAACGCCATCCAAAAAAAAAAAAAAAATAAATAAAAAATGAAAATAATAATAATAAAAAAAAACTAGATCCGCCTATGACCACTTTGTAGATTTCATGTCAAATTCGTATTTATTTCACACAATATGCTCCTCCCAACTTTTAAGAAAAATTGTGCAACTTCTCAAAAGTCTTGTTATCACACGACAATAAAAGCATGTATGGGATTACATGAACTTTAAACCCAATTATGAAGGAATTATGAAATATTGAATATAGATCCATCTTCCATAACTCAGATTTCTATTTACCAAACCCTACTTCGTCAATGCTTGGCATTTTGAGTGACGGGAATCTATTGTTAGAATTATTGATGGAAAATTAAATTGATTCTCATGTCAGATTGAAATTGAGTGTACCCTGTGGTATATGTAAACATAGTTTATGTTTGGGACAGGGTTGTTCAACTCTCTCGTCTTTTAATCCGCAAATATTGAGCTAGAATCATTCGCGATCGTAGTTTTGTTTTCCTACCGTTTTGAAATAATGTAGAAAACTCGCTTGCAATCTAGCTACCATCGGACTACACCCCCCCCCCCCAAATACCATAGTCGTCAAACTCAAGTTTAGAATTATTTTCTACAGTTCCTGAATCTTCTTATCAACAACTCTTCATATCCCGTCGTTCTATGTGCTCCTTGTATCACCGTTTGTTTTTCTCCTCTCTTTTGGGTGTTCTTTGTATCACCGTTTGTTTATCTGCTCTCTACTGGGTGCTCTTTGTATCACCGTTCGTTTTTCTGCTCTCTTTCTGGGTGCTCTTTGTATCACCGTTTGTTTCTCTGCTCTCTTTCCGGGTGCTCTTTGTATCACCGTTTGTTTCTCTGCTCTCTTTCTGGGTGCTCTTTGTATCACCGTTTGTTTCTCTGCTCTCTTTCTGGGTGCTCTTTGTATCACCGTTTGTTTCTCTGCTCTCTTTCTGGGTGCTCTTTGTATCACTGTTTGTTTCTCTGCTCTCTTTCTGGGTGCTCTTTGTATCACCGTTTGTTTATCTGCTCTCTTTCCGGGTGCTCTTTGTATCACCGTTTGTTTCTCTGCTCTCTTTCTGGGTGCTCTTTGTATCACCGTTTGTTTCTCTGCTCTCTTTCTGGGTGCTCTTTGTATCACTGTTTGTTTCTCTGCTCTCTTTCTAGGTGCTCTTTGTATCACCGTTTGTTTATCTGCCCTTGTTATCTTCGATGACCTTGGTGCTCTTTGTATGATCCCAATTGGACGGTCAGCATGATCTTCGTATAGGTTAGAAGGTATCATGAATAAGAATAGATATCCCTTTGTCCTCAATTCAATGCTCTTGGCATCCTCATAAGACTTACATGTAAGTATGGGGGATCTTCGCGCCACCGGTAGTCTTGATGTACCCTGGGTATCCCAATTGGTCATGGTTATCTGGGTATCTTCGTTGGTGTGGGTAATAATCCTTGGTGCTGATAGTATCCCTTCTGATCTTGGTGCTGATAGTATCCCTTCTGATCTTGGTGCTGTTTGCATCCTCATTGCTCATGGTGTAACCAGCTCATGGTCTATGGTGATCTTGTCTCTATTATTAAACTTTTAAACTTTATTATTTATTTTACAACGTTTTTAACAAACAAGTTACACAACTTATATTAATGTCTCGCGTTGGCTCAGATGTTGGCGTGAGGGGATCCAAGGAGCAGGAGGAAACCGGAGTACCTTAGAAAAAACCCCTGCAGAGGCCTGGGTGTGGGACCACCTACCCTCCCATATAAGAACCTTCGCCTCTATTATTGGTCATGGTGCTCTTTGCATCATAATTGGTTTTGGTGCTGTTGGTGTACTTGGTGCTTTCGTTCTGTCTTTATCCCCACTGGTGCCCAGTGGTGTCCGTGCTCTGGTTCTATTTATCGATAATGATCTAACTCGCCTCGATTTTTTTACCCCAATTTCATTTTAAACACCAAGTTTAAAATTTACATGTATGTCAAAGGTGCTCTCTGATCTTAATCGATCTAGGACATTCTATTTGCCGTAACGGACATTGATCTCTGCGCCTTGTTCTTTTATAGAGGTAGAAGACCAAAGATGTCATTTCCCATACTGAATAAGTTAATTACACTGACTGATTTAAACAGATTTGGGAAAACAATGGGCGAATGATCGGTTGGGGAAACATAAGGGAATAATGACCTTGGTGGCAGGTCGATGAGTAAAGAATAAATGTCGTTGAACCGTCTCTTCCTCAGCAAACTATTTGGTTGGGGTTAGGGTAAAAAATGGGGGATGGGGTTGGATAAGGGATTCCGGGAGGGGGCGATGGGCGAATGATCGGTTGCGGAAACAAAAGTGAATAAAGTCGGAGTCGGGTTGATGAGTATATAGATGAATGTCGTTGAACGGTCTTTTCCTCAACATACTATATATACATGTATGTGGTAATTTATCTAAAATTCTTATGCATAAGTTGCAAAAAGGGGAAGGGACGAATAATCGGTTGAGGAAATATTCGGAGTCTAATAAATGTCGTTGTACCTCCTATTCCTAAGCAAAATATTTGATACATTTATATTTTAAGTCTCAAGGGTGGGGAGGGGAAGTGAGGGAGAAGTCCGCAAACATCCAATCTCTTGTGACGTGACAAAGATTCATTACTAGTATCCGAAACATTATCTTTTATTCCCAAAAAATCTGAAAATAATCTACTTGTATTAGAATGCCTGAAACCTATCGTCATTTTCTTCGTCAGTCTGTCCGTTTGACTTGTAAAGTCAGAATTCCGCAATGCAAAGAAGTTCCATTAGCGGGGAAAGGCTAGAAAATACTCGATAAACTTCTAATAGATAGAAAACGACTCAATGTAACAACAGGTGTCAATGAACAATACAATATACTATTAATTGACTGTTTGTATTCATAAATAGAGTGGTCAGCTGGCCGAAATTGATGACCGATGACCACCATGTAAAGGACATAAACATCGGCTGTTTGACCGACAGGTGACTGACCACCTGCATGTATGTTATGTACGTGCGTCTGGCGCATACAAAGTGACAAATTATCTATGAATTACTTCGGCACGGTAGTCACTGTGGTGATCGGATCTTAAGGTCTCGCACTACCCCCAGGGCATACGTATGATATAGACAGCCCAGAAATCCTTACCTCGGATCCCGGGGTGACGTACGTTATACGCACTGTAAAACTAAATATACTTACGTAGGAAACGTTATCCAGTACAAATGTGTATTACAGTACGTTTATGTTTTTTTGATATTCATAAAAATATTCGAAGTACTGGTGGGTGCTATAAACGTTGTCTTTCGGATAAAGGTGTGAATTCGGTGGTTTTGTCCAGAGTGATGAGAAGGGTGAGGCTAGGTTGGTGCATGTATGTCCATAGGATGGTGGTTCGACCATTTGTTCAAGCAAATCAATAATCTCCTGTCATTCATAAAGTGTATTGACGTAAGGAGCTGTAAATGACCTGTTTTGCACTGTCTTGTGTATGACCTAACCCCCCCCCCCCCCCTACCCCCGTCTTTGCACCTGCAATAGGAAAGGTAGTTTGGGGCGGGGTACTTTATGAAGAAATGAGTTTGCGTAATGTTTCGACGTAAACGCTGATTGTTTCGTGTAATAATCATAATCAAATATTTCATATTTTGGAGATGATAAAATTTGGGGCTTAAACTTGGAACAAAATTTTCTGTAGCGCTAGAAAATTCGCAACATTTAAATGTAGGTAGCACGAAAAACTGAAAAATGCCACAAAAACTCTAATATTTTAAGCTTAAGTAAGACCAACTCACAAAATTATTATGAAGCCGATGTCAAAACAATGAGGCTGAAATTTCGGAACATTCTGAGACAAGTTGTGGTAAGAAGTTGGTCGTTGGGAGGGGATGGGACTTAAATTTCTCGGACATGTAGGGGGTTTATATTGATGTAAACCCAATCTGCAGCATTCGTTTTCAATGACTTTTGTGTAGTCCAATTGGGGCTTAAACTTGGATCACTATACCAAACTCGGTACCAAAGGAAACTTGCCTTTCAAATAAACACGAGGGTTATCCGAACATTTATTTTCTTGTATAAGAAAGTCAATTATTTGAATTTTCTTAATACAGACTAAGAACATGAAACATGTAAAAATGGGAAGACAGACTGTCGTACGCCGATATCGGTATTACACGTCTTAATTTGACAATTATCGATATAGAGACTAGATTAAAAGATCTAAGATTGATTTTTAATGTTGATATGTCATTATAAAGTTGATTTATTGGCATAACTTAAAATCAAGCATGCAGCTGAATCGATTATACAAAACCACTCATTCATGAAAAGGAGACATTCTGCGAGGATATACTTTTGCGTTATCTTAGAG
Organism: Pinctada fucata; assembly: GCA_028142955.1. Classification (NCBI taxonomy): domain Eukaryota; kingdom Metazoa; phylum Mollusca; class Bivalvia; order Pterioida; family Pteriidae; genus Pinctada; species Pinctada fucata. The sequence continues at coordinate 21,081,342 of AP027112.1, read as the reverse complement.
GAATTACGGTATTTGACCACACCCAGCTACCCGGTGCTTGGCTTCGGATCCCTAAATGTTGATTATGGTAATCCGATGCCGCATGCCTGTTTTGACATCAGTATCTTTCGGTTGTTTACATGGGCGATACGATGTAAACAAAATGTAAACAATGGTTTAGATTTCCCTAAAAATTGCATCTGTGGGATGACATACGGGTCACAGAGGGCTCGCTGGTCAAAATTAAGAGCGGATCTCGAGAGGGTCAGGAGGGGGCGGGGAAGCACATTTTAGAATTTTCCAGAGATTATTATTTTTCCCCTTATACTAATTTTAGCGTATAGTTTTTTTTGTGTCGCCTGCGAAGCATAGCGACACTTAGGGATCACTTTGTCCGTTGTCCGTCTGTCCGTCTGTCCGTCCGTCCGTCTGTCAGTCTGTCTGTCTGTCACACTTTGGGTGTCACAGCCCATAACTTTTGATTGGTAAGTGATAGGGCTTTGATATTTCACATGTGTATTCCTTGTGACAAGACCTTCCTACGCATACCATAATTTTTGACCTAGTGACCTTGACCTACATATTTGACCTACTTTTCAAAAAAATTAAGAATGGATATATCTTTTGATTTGTAGGTGATAGGGCTTTGATATTTCACATGTGCAATCCTTGCGGCAAGACCTTTCAACACATACCATAATTTTTGACCTTGTGACCTTGACCTAGATATTTGACCTACTTTTGAAAAAAAGATAAGATTCGCTATATCTTTTGATTGGTAAGTGATAGGGCATTGATATTTCACATGTGTATTCCTTGTGACAAGACCTTCCTACTCATACAATAATTTTTGACCTAGTGACCTTGACCTACATATTTGACCTACTTTTCAAAAAAAATAAGAATGGATATATCTTTTGATTTGTAGATGATAGGGCTTTGATATTTCACATGTGCAATCCTTGTGGCAAGACCTTTCAACACATACCATAATTTTTGACCTTGTGACCTTGACCTAGATATTTGACCTCCTTTTGAAAAAAAGATAAGATTCGCTATATCTTTTGATTGGTAAGTGATAGGGCTTTGATATTTCACATGTGTATTCCTTGTGACAAGACCTTCCTACACAGACCATAAAATTTGACCTTTTGACCTTGATCTAGATATTTGACCTACTTGTCAAGAAAAGTAATATTGGCTATATCTTTTGATTGGTAGGTGATAGGGCTTTGATATTTCACATGTATTTTCCTTGTATTAATGCCAGTCTACAAATACCATAATTTTTTTACCTTTTGACCTTGACCTAGCTATTTGACCTTCTTTTCTAAGGTTGTAAATTGGCAGGTGATAGGTTTTTAATATTTCTTATGATGAGACCTTTTTGTTACCAATTTTTACGTAGTGACCTTGCCCTAGATGATTGACACTCTTTTCTGAAAATTTGAGAATGGCCATATCTTTTAATTTGTAATTAAGAGGTCTGATATTTCAAATGAATTTCATATGACAAGACTTTTCTACTGATACCAATAATTTTGATCCACTTTCTAGAATAATAATCAAACCGCTTCGCAGGCGACACAAGCATTCCTTGGATTGCTATTTTTTCAATACTATATGTTGAACACCCCCCCCCCCCCCCCCGGACGGCTTGGACCCCTCCGGCAAAATCTGGATCCGCCCATTGAGCTCGAAATAGACAAAATTTTAATATAAAACTAAATTATGACAAAAACAAAAAAGAAACATAGAGATGGAATTAAAAAAAAAAGAGAGAAGAAGAAGAAAAATGAATATACACATGTATAGAAAAAAATGCATCTATATATAAGGTACATAGTCATGTGAAACTGTTCTATCATTATTTAAAACATATATTGATTGCATTACGGTTTTCTTACACAATTTTTAAACCTAATTCAAAACAGGGTCAGCTCTTGCACGCAACTGTGACACTTAGTACATTTCCGAATTACATAAAAAAGGATTTCAAGAGGGCAAAATTTCACATTGTTCGCGTGAAATAAACAGAATGCCAGTGAAACCAACATCCCAAATTGACAAAGACCGACTTCCGCCCCTCTCTCGCCACTTCAGTGAATTAAGATAACAATTTATAAATCTTTTAATCATGCCGCTATTTGATTAGCCACGAAATTGTTTACTGAATTATCTCCCTTCCCTCTAGCCCTGGTCAGTGGCGGATTTAGAAGGAGGCAGGGGAGGAGGGGGGGGGGGGGGCGTCACCCAGCTTTACTCTAGTCTTTTATTTTATGCCCGTGTTTCGATATCATTTTTTACATGCAGTGCGTAAGTCCGAAAACCATATTAGAATGAAGATTTTTCTTTCTATTGCTTTCCAGTTTTCATAAAGCTAGACTTCGCCTCCCCCTTTCTGAAATCTTAGATCCGCCACTGCTGGTCGTTATCTCGTAAAAATGACAGAAAAGCCGCAAAAATGATTATCTTTAAATGGTGTAATTTCCATTTTCAGCGACTGACATTTGCCATATATAATTGTCTTGTGGTGTTGGGTCTAAAGATGAGAAATTTTTATGTGGTATAAATCCAAGTTGTTTTTAATTCCACATTTTTCATCTCTGTAAACATGGGATAGTTGAATTATGAATGCACGAATAAATAAAGAGCTCCAGTGCCTCACTCTTAATATGTCAAGTGTACTTTCACTTTCTGAACAGGTGTATCAGGGGTTACCTTTTCTGTCCCTGGAATGGCCCCTCTCTCCTCCCCCCCCCCCCCCCCAAAAAAAAAAAGATTGATCCAACAAAGAAACTAAAGATGACACCACTACAGTTTTTCATCGATCCTTTGGATATGAAAAAAAAAATATTTATTTGAATCTAATTCTGAACGGTTTCAAGAGCAGATTGTAGTGGGAGGGTTGTAAGCCTAGCAATCCGGATAACAACGTACACGACAACGTAGTCATATATGATGATATACACGTATATTAAAAAAAAACATCTTCCGTATTACATTAGTTCTGCTCTTTGTGACTCCCCTTTCTTTCTTTCTTTCTTTCTTTCTTTCTTTCTTTCTTCTTTCTTTCTTTCTTTCTTTCTTTCCGCAGCCTCAAACATGTTCTTCAGCTTTTCCGTTTTAGTTTTGTCGAAGTAAAATACCAGTAATTTATGAGATTCAGATGCGTATCTTACATATTTCTTACCACCCAATAGTTCAAAAGGGACTTGTCTCGGGTGGTCGATCACCTTGATTTACTGTCTGGTTTAAAAAGAGATCACTTTACACGAAGTATTTCCATTACTTCATTTGTGTCTTAAAAGCTGACCTTGAAATACTACTAAGTGTGCCCAAAAGGCGCATATTTTACGGCTTTGTTGATTTTTTGGAATATCTTAGAGGATTTTGTGCTGAGCAAACTTGCGCGGAGACTAAAATCACAAATCTTGTGTGCTGTGACCGTGTCTAGACGATCATATCGTGGAAGATAAGATCCGAACTACTAATCAAAACATTTTGTTTTATTGCTAAACTTCCGTTTTAAATAATTATCGAAGTTTCAATTTAATGCATGCACTACGATACACGTGTGCGAATCTCGTGTAAGTGGAAGGGGGGGGGGGGGGTTCTAGTAAGAAATATTTCATATGATGTGAGATAAGAATCATAAGATCTAAAAAGTACTGATCACAACATTTTTCTTGCTACTTCATTTTGAAGTTATTATCCATGTATCATTTTAATACATGTACTAGTACTACAATATACGTGCGAGTCTCTTGTACGTGGAAAGGAGGGGGGGGGCTTTCTAGTAAGAAATGCACTAAATTTCATATTTCATATGTTGTTAGATATAGGATCCGAACTACTGACCACAACATTTTGTTCTATTGCTTCTTTAGTTTTAAGTAATAATCCAAGTTTCCATTTAATATGGCAAAACATGCACGGATCTAGTCGTGGTGAGGAGTGGGTGAAGGGGGGGGGGGGGGTAACTTGTCTTATCTTTATAGAAATGTGTTAATACAAATGTTGTAAAGTTGATTTTTAAAATTAAAAGTCTTATCTATATATGTATTGAATTTTTTATCAATTCATATCCACTCCCTTCCCACCCCTTTTCTGTCCCTGTGAACCCTACCCCACCTCTAAATGCAAAGAAAAGAATGTACTGCGAAATTTGAAGTACAACAGGTATTTCATAAAACAACAGTAACATTCTACATGTATTGTAGATCCGTCTATGAAAGAAAAAAATGAATAAAGAAATGATAAATCATGATAATTTTTGAAGATTATTTACAACGTTATAAATCACTTGCACATGTAAATTCAATGAATATTGCGTAAAAAGTTTCACCCTCTTGAAATAGAGGTAGCAAATTTCTTAAGAGCCACTTCTTTTTAAGTGATATGTGTGTTGAATTATGTAATCAACTTTACTTTTTAGCTCGCCGGGACGAATGTCCGGAGAGCTATTGTCATACCCCCGGTGTCGGCGTCTGCGTCTGCGTCTGCGTGCGCGTGCACAAAAACTTTAACCTTGCTTATAACTTTAAACCAATACAGATTGGGCTTTCATATTTCACATGTGCATTCCTTGTGACAAGACCTTTCCATGGATACCAAAATTTTTGACCTTGTGACCTTGACCTTGGAGATTGACCTACTTTTGAAAAACTTTAACCTTGGCCATATTTTTTGAATGGTAAGTGAAAGGGCTTTGATATTTCACATGTGTATTCCTTGTGACAAGACCTTTCCATGGATACCAAAATTTTTGACCTTGTGACCTTGACCTTGGAGATTGACCTACTTTTGAAAAACTTTAACCTTGGCCATATTTTTTGAATGGTAAGTGATAGGGCTTTGATATTCCACATGTGTATTCCTTGTGACAAGACCTTTCCATGGATACCAAAATTTTTGACCTTGTGACCTTGACCTTGGAGATTGACCTACTTTTGAAAAACTTTAACCTTGGCCATATTTTTTGAATGGTAAGTGATAGGGCTTTGATATTTCACATGTGTATTCCTTGTGACAAGACCTTTCCATGGATACCAAAATTTATGACCTTGTGACCTTGACCTTGGAGATTGACCTACTTTTGAAAAACTTTAACCTTGGCCATATTTTTTTATTGGTAAGTGATAGGGCTTTGATATTTCACATGTGCATTCCTTGTGATAAGACCTTTCATGCCGTACCATAAATTTTGACCTAGTGACCTTGACCTTGAAATTTTACCTACTTTTCAAAAACTTTAACTTGGGCCATATTTTTTGAATGGTAAGTGATAGGGCTTTGATATTTCACATGTGCATTCCTTGTGATAAGACCTTTCATGCCGTACCATAAATGACCTAGTGACCTTGACCTTGAAATTTTACCTACTTTTTGTTGTTGTTGCAATTTACATATGGTTGCCACCGGCGAGCTATGTTGTCATTCTGACAAGTCTGGTTATTGATTCTGACTGCAGGTAGTTTCCGATGAAGAAATTATGAGGGGTGGACAGGGTGAAAGGGATGGGGGAAGGGAGCGGGAGGAGGGAGAGAAGAGGAAGGAGGAGAGAGGGAGGGAGGTGTGGAAAGAGGGGGGGGGGGGAATGGTGAAAAGGAGGGGAGGGAGGAGGGAGGAGGGTTGAGAAGGGGGGGGGTAAGGGGTGGGAGGGGGAGAGAGGTATCACCCCCCAGTTATGAACCGAATCAGAGAGCATTTCAGCTTGAAAAGACAAAAAGTTCTTATAATGTGTGCAAATGAAGAGAGAGAGAGATTTGGATAATATAAAGGAAAGGACAGGATGAAAAAAATGCCCAGACAGGGCGCGATGGAGGCATAATGCAGAGTCTGAGATGTTAATTTATTGCCGGAAATAGGCATAGAGTGAGGAATGAGAAGAGGCATGGAATAAAAGGAGGAATAGGAATGGTTGAGTAGAAGAATGGTTCAGAGGAATGGTTGAGTAGAAGAGTGGTTCAGAGGAATGGTGGAGTAGAAGAATGGTTCAGAGGAATGAATTAATTGAAGGAATGATCAAAATGGATGGATTATATCGAGTGAAGGATTATATAGAAGTAGGTTGAGTGGAGAAATGAGTAAGAGGAATAGACTGAGCGGAGAAATGAGTAAGAGGAATAGATTGAGTAGAGAAATTAGTAAGAGGAATAGACTGAGTGGAGGAATGAGTAAGAGGAATAGACTGAGTGGAGAAATGAGTAAGAGGAACGGACTGAGTAGAGAAATGAGTAAGAGGAATAGACTGAGTGGAGAAATGAGTAAAAGGAATAGACTGAGTGGAAAATGAGTAAGAGGAATAGACTGAGTGGAAAATGAGTAAAAGGAATAGACTGAGTGGAGAAATGATGCGTTTGAGGAGCGAGGAGGAAGGGACGAAGTCATAACCTGTCCTCAATGGTAGCTGTAGATTATTACATCATGTACATGAAGTTTAGCATAGTCATTATATATTATTAAGGCGTTGTTCATTATTTACGGTCACTCTAGACAATGGAAGCTATAGCCCTTGTTCGGTTTTATCGATTATCGATGTCGTTAGATAATATTGTAATTATAGGCATGATTAGGGAAGTAGTGTTAGTTACATTTTACATAGAAAAACTAATTATACAAGTCGTGTAGTTCGGACACTATTATCACTTTATTGATTGAAATGTCAACTTTCCGGGGAAAATTGTTGCTTGTTTGTTCTATTATAAACGTATATAAACGGACCATATGCCTGACTATTTCTAGATAATTTCTTGGGTCAGTAGTAAGTACATTTATGGGCGGATCTAGAATATTTTCCAAGAGGGGACGGGGGGGGCAGCTTATTGGAGGAGGGGGATTGAGGGTTCCATCCTATGGTTGTGAACACATTTGAAATTATATACATGCACGTAAAAACGAGAAAAAAATCAGTGTATTTGACAAGTCCTTAGTGGATAGTCCTGAACCCCCCCTGAACACATGAGTGGATCTAGAATTTGTTTCAAGGGGGGGGGGGTGGCTTAGCCGTCAGGGAGGGGCTGTTGTTTAACTAGATATACATAAAATGGGAAAAATTAGTATTTTCTTGCAAATTCCAGGGGGGGGGGGGTTCCCCTCTTGCCCCCTCTAGTTACGCGCTTGTACATGTTACTATATTTTTAACGGAACAAGAGTACCTGAATCATAATCTTAATCCGAGCACTAGTTTTAGAAGTAAACAGGATCAGTTAGATGAATTAAATGTCAATATTTACAAGACATAGAAAGGAAAATCGACTCTATATTTTTAAACCTATGATCTAAGACTTGAGAAAAAAATAATAAATAGGTTTATTATTGACAAGAATGACACACACTTCAAAGCAAATAACAAATGACGGTTTTATACAAATACTACAACTTGTACAAGTAAGACAAACAACAAATGAAACAAAACTTTCGACAAAAAAGAGATGTCAGGTCAAGTTGTCCTCGGACGATCTTAGTACATTTGTATTTTCCAGCCTTGTTGTTAGACTATACTAAACTATACAACATTACAACAACAAAAAATGATGAAAAAAAAAACCTCAGAACGTTTTGGGGTCCGAAAGGCAGAAAAGGGTGGGGAGGGTGTCTGACTACCTTGTAGTAAAAAAAAAATTCATCTAACTAGTCGAGTATGATATTAGACTTGCTCAAGTCCTTATATCAAATTAATATTAAAATTACATACATTTTCAAAAATCACTTTGTATTCATAGAGTGAAACGTGCCTCTTTACAAGCAAGCAAAAGTTTTTTTTCCCTGTTTCGTGATATATCTCTGCAACCAATTTGCTCACTGCTTATAGTTTTAAAGGGACAATTTTTTTTTCTATTTGAAAAATTCAATACCGTATTAATAATTGCAAATCTCTTCACATAACTTTATTTGATATAAGGACTTGAGCAAGTCTAGTATACTATCTCTACGAATTTATTTCCTGTAACCTTTCCTATTGTTTTCCTCCCGTCGCGAATATTGAGGAGACTGGGATTCCATTTATGTTAATTAAAGACAATGAATTCATGACAAATAATCTTTCTATAATAGGATGTTACTCATCATAGGAAATCGGGAATAAAAAAAAAAATACACACACAAAACAACAATAAATGATATCTATTTCCATCGTTCCATGGTCATATTTATCATAGGGCTTTTGAATCAGATTCTATGTATTGTGTTACACAAAATATTTAGTGACGATGGTATATCACAGATAGCGCGTATATCTTGTATACAAAATCGCCATACTAGTATCTTACATTACAGCGGCCCAGGTGTTAATAGGGTGGGGCCTCAGGGATGCCTTCTGCTCCCTGTTTTGTTTTGTTTTTATTTTCTTTTCATCGATATTTCACGTGGGTGACACTGAGGCTATTATATAAACATGTATCAGATTTTTTTTTGTTATTTTGCTCTACTACTTTGTGAAAGTTTTCGCGCTTTATATAAATTTACAACTTGAAGTGCAACCGTAAGATAACATCATCTTATTTATGATTTTCACTTTTGTTGTTGTCATTTTGATTTGCAATCATCGTAAGTTTTCGCGTTTTATTACTCTGAAATGTGTCTCTGAGTGCATTTGAAAATTACCTTTTTAGTTTTTGCCTCTTTGATGCATTATGCGCATCGGACGACTAGACATATACTTTTTGCAGTAATAGATCACAGTATATTTATTATATTTATACATGTTTTGATAAAAGGAATTGCCTTTAAAAAAATGAAGAAAACAAGAAAAAAAAAAAAAAGAAAAGAAAAAAGAAAAATCGAATGAAGTCAAAACGAATCAAAATGTTAATATTTCGTCATATTTAAGGGGTATGTGGGTGCATTCATGGGTACTAGACAATTTGTTCAATACCCCCGGAGTGTAAACGTACAGTATTTATATAATTTGATTCTCGGTTTTTCTTTCCAAATGTAATTTTAACATGTTTAAAGTGAATTTCATGTAACTAAGAATTTTGTTAATGTTGCTGTCTTTGAGTCTCAGATCGTTTCAACGGTACTTAAAAAACTTAAAGTTAAAAAAAAATTTGCAAAATGTTGAAAGAATGCGTTCTCCTCTTCGAAAATTTACAAAAAGAAAGAAGGGCGTATACCTCCCATGTATAAAAAATTATCTTGCATCGCGGGTCATGGAGTACTTGAATCAGGGGTCATCGCAAATTCATTGAATCTTTGAAGGTTTCAAATCATCTCTGTGCTCATCAGCTCGTTTTTCTCCATGTTCACTAAAGGAATTTTAAATCTGCAGAAGACCTTTGTTCAAAATGATTCACTGTCAGTTATCTATAAATCAGGGTCGTGTATGACGGGTAAAAACCGACGAACCTGGATGCACACGGTGCATGCTTGTGCATCTAACAGGTGATTTAGTATTGGGTGTCGCGGCGCAGGGATAATTTTTATTATTGAATTATATGTATGCTTCGGTGACTGCATTTTTTGGTATATTTTTTCATGTTTATTTGGATCTCAAATTTCGAATGCTATGCATACTCACTGAAAAGAGGGAACAAGAGAACAGAAAAGAAAGAAACGAGAGAAAAAAGAAAACGGAAGGAAGAAAGAATAGAAAAATATATCAGTTAATTTTCGGGGGGGGGGTCCTGACTTCAGC